>OY855907.1:4888818-5041318 GCA_963693305.1 Meandrina meandrites
CTGTTTTTAATTCAATTTACTGTTTTCACCTTAACGTAATAAAACAAAGCCTTCACGCTAGCGCTCTCGCCGTAAATCGTGGCCTCGCTACTCACGCGTTGCCCCAAACGAGAGCCTGCTTGCAGGCTAATATACTACAAACTGCTTTTACTCAACTATTAATGGAAGAAATGAAGTCTAACTTAAAAATTCTTTTACTTACAACTACAACCATCACCACAAATGCAACAAATATCCAGATCAGATTGTTTGCCGAAGACATCCAGCAGCTACAGGCAAACACGAAAAATCACATAACATCTCAAATGTTTCTGAATTATACCTTGGTGGTTGGAAATTACGAGACCTTTTTCAGGTCTGATTCAGGGGTTTATCTAATCAAATAGACGTTACATCACGGGCAACTTAAAATGCGTATAATTTTGTAAACGGAAAGTATCCAAAATTGAAGCGCTCGCAACTGAAATAAATCTGGGAAATTTCGGAATGCGCCAAAATATATAATTTTTGGTAATATTTGTATCCACCCCCACTCCAAATTCGTCGAAGATTGAACTTATTATCTTTAAAGAGGCCTCCAATGACTGAAAACATATTTCGATAATACAGCTGATGAGACGTCTTCATTCCACACACTCACTGAATTCTTTCGTTATTACATACTCGATTGCCAACTAATTGGAGCTAAATATTTCAGCGGAAAAATTGAAACAATTTTAAACAGTAACCTTGAATCATGTCACTGGCGAGTTGAGGAATCAAGGGGGTAGAGGAAGAGGAATAAAAGGTAATGCAGTTCTTACTATTCATCACTGACAAAACTCTGGATTCCATCTTTCCCTGCGGCGATACTCAGAGAAATGCTCACCATGACAACGGGAAAACCTGTCATAATAAAAAGAAAACAAAGTTATTAAACAAGAACAGAAAATATGTTAACTGATTAAAGTTTTATCCAGCGAAGGATAAATTATTGCAAAGAATTCACATTATTCGAGTAACAGCCACTCTATGCGTTACAAGGAAAGGAAAAACACATGGAAAATTATGGGTGAAACTGATTTGCATGAAGCAAAGAGTGTGCTGAAGGATGGCATTTTCCAGCGTCGCCATCAGCAAAGTGCGTGGGTAAAATCGTTGAAATCTTAAAGCCGTTGAATTGCACGTGAGGGGCGTGTTAAAGGTCTTGGGAGGCCTTTCAAACCAGTGGAGTGTCTGCAACAGTTTATCCTGTCCAGTAAATAGCATCGTGAATGAGAATAGTGCGAGAACTTACACCATGACAGGACATGGTAGATGATCATCTTGCTGTCGATGTTGTAAACTTTAACCACAAGTAAGTAAAGATAAATTCCCTCAACGAGCATCCAACAGAACGCCGCCATCAGAAAATACTGCATAAGGGCCGCTACTGCAACACAAGCTCCCTGTAAAGACGTGACGACCTTTGTTATAATTAAGTAATGTTCATAACATATATTTCTTTTACATAACCATTCACCGATACAAGCTATATGCCTATCACGGCTACAACCCCTAATTGGCGATGTGTTACTCTGCCTTCTGAGTCTAAGACAGATTATTTGCTTTTTCTGTTCTTTTTGACATTTTTGGTGGTAGATGCCCCATTAGAGAACTGCACATTCCTCATAATTATACGAGATCGATCAGCATTGTATGAGTACCCTATTTAACCGTTACAGTCTATCGAGGACCAGGGGTTGTCACGCGCGCGGTCTCAACGGAACAGCCGCGGCCGATATGAAGTGGTAAACCCTCAGTGATCCAGAAGTCACCGCGTATAACTTACAACTAAAGTGACCCAACCAATCTCAAAAGGTCTCTTACCGTATTTTTTGTGGCATTAATTCCTGCGAGAAAGATGATTTGTCCAGTTCCAAGAGATCCAGCGAGACTCACTCTTATTTGAGAAAGAGGCTGATGAACATCGCTGGTAAAAAGCAAACAATTAACAATTACTGATCCTGCGAAATCGCGCGGAATATCGCCTGATACTTAGCCGACGAGGCCGTAGGCCGAGTTGGCTAAAATCAGACGATATTCCGCAAGATTGAGCAGGATAATTGTTTTATTATTCGACAAATTGTTAACGAAAAAATTTTTTGTAGCGAGAAAAACTGTGGTTGTGCAGCGCCTTGCAAGATTTCGGTCGGATCTTGGCAACCTACGTATATCGCAGGATATCTGTTATGTGCGGATGACGGATAACAATTGCTTTCTGACCATAATGGGCATCGCGCGAGCTTGTTGAATAATAAAGAGAGGTATATTGAACATAAAGAACTAATATTGGACATCACCAAACCAACAAAAGATTCAAATCAGTGGAAGAAATACTACCGAAAGAAACACAAATCACAGTTTAAACATATCCCATACTTTTAAATGCTTCCTTTAGACAACTATTTACTGTTTGCAAATGAAAACAGAATTGATTGAGCAACCAATCAAATTGTATATCAGTTTCTTATGAGCATCATAGAAGTACGTAGTTACTTACGTGAAGAAAACATAACAGATTATGGTGAGAGTTATTCCAATGATGGAGAGAGCTAACCCCACGTATGTAAGAATCCCCAGTATCTTCTCGTCCGTGTCTGTGATCTGTTTTACGATATTGTTACAGGAACGAAGCAATAAAGTTTGTTATGATTTACAAATATTTCGATCATTTTACATAACAACGCTGAAGGAATCATGCATAGACTGCTCTTGGGAATAGCACGATTTTTAATTGAGTTTCGAAAGTAGTTTAAAATTTGCGTTTGGTTGGTTTTGCATCAATGCATACACTTCCTCCACCAATCAGAAGTAAAACGAAGGCAAGCCGTGTATCGCCCAATTGCGATTTCCCGCGCTTTTTGCCGGCTACTTGTATTTGGCTCGAGTTTTGAAGTGTTCTCTGGATTGTCTGTGTCCTTAATTTGTGATTGGCCAGAGTGATTACTTCGGTTTTGGGTTTACGACACTTAATCGAAAAGTAGGTATTACCTCCGGGTCATCTCCAAGGTCGAATAACACAGCAAAGTGAGTCAAATGGTTGCAGCTACACTGCGTTTCTTCTGAGTTGCTGTTTGATGTCACTACATGACATCCCTCTTTTGACCAACCATCTAAACTGAAAAGAAACGTTTGATACAATTTCACAATCCAACGTTAATATTTATTTGATTGGAAAGAGTTAATTGAGGGCTACTTATATTTTTGCTCCTGGCCATTCGTGAAGTAAGGTCAAAATCACGATCAAAATAGGGCAGTAATAACGTACATCGAATCTCGAGAAAATTGATGTCAAATATGGGGAATGCGAATGAGAAGTGCTTGTGAAAACAACAGCAACAGCAACAGCAGCAACAACAGCAAAACAACAACAAGGCAATATTTCATGAATGAATGAATAGAAGTGACGCAGGTCAAACAGAAATGTATAGAAGCATTATTAATTTTGTTTCCAATTAAACCAGCTTGGGACAATAATAAAAAAAATACTTGCAAACCTTATAACGGAAGCAACATTAATTGATATTTTTATTAAAACAGATGCTCACTTTTGTTCGCTGTAGCCGCTCCAAAACACGCAAGCACTCTTTCCATCAACAGCCTAAAAATAGAATTGGTAATTTTTGAAAAAAATGGCAGAGAATTCATGTACCAACACTTATTTTTTCCTTGATAATTTGTTTCGTTTTTTTTTTTTACCTTTAGATTTCTGAAATTGAGGACAATATTCTGCTGCAATTTGTTGGGCTTTGGAACCATTTTAGCTGCCATTATTCTGGTGCCAAGATGCCTGAACAGAAAAAGATATAAAAACCTTGTCACTTTTATTGTGAAAGAGAAAATAGTCACTTCAAATTTCCTAACCTTTGTACGTACAAGAGGTGTATAGTAAGTATAAGGTGATCACGTGATTTGGAGTGCAATTTGAAATGAATAAGTACGAGTAAATCCGCAGACCTTCCGATTATGTTGGAAAATTATCCAAATATTTAGGTGCTCTCTGGAAATCTTCGGCGTCTTCGGATGATATTTGAAAATCTTCGGAAGTCTTCAGGTAATATGGGAAATATTCGGAAGTCTACGGGTGGTGTTCGCTAAATCTGCAGAAAGCTAGCTCCGGATAATCTTCAGAAATCTTCGGGAGTCCTCCGGTAATCTTCTAAAAATTTGGATGTCTTTTGAAAGAATCAGATGAATTTCGGTCATCTTCGCAAAACAGCGGATGACCGTCGGAATTTCTTAGTGTTTCTCTGTACTAATTTCGGAAATCTTCGTTGTTATTGGCACTGAATGTCCTTTTTCTCTGCACCGTATTTCCAATCAGAACTCAGTGTATTATTAAGTAGATAATTTCTTTGCGAATTACCTCTTGTTCTTTGTTGCATCGCTGTTGGACGTAAGGAGTTCATGAAGATTCTTGTACACGATACCGAGCAGCACTGAATCTAGGTTGAAATAGAAACAAACAAACAAACAAACAAACAAACAAAATTGCTGAAAACTCTCGTTTATAATCTAGCATAATTATGTGACCCTCCACGGGAAAACAGGGAATAAGGTGAACGCACGCGCACGGCACGTTCGCACGTTCAAGCAAAAGATGCGTGTCTCAACACGGCAGCATCGTGTAAGTCACTTTCTTCATTAGTAGCAAAGCTATTGTTTTTCCTCGGACGCTGAAAACAAAGGAGCGTGTTAAGACACGTTAATCGTGTTTCGGTGACACGGTCTTCTTAACACGGTCATCCAAACACGGTCATCATAACACGGTCATCGTGACACAGTCACCGTGTCAATGCGTGCAAAATGTTAACACGATGACCGTGTCAGCAAACCCTAACTTCCCCGGGGAAGGAAAGATCGAGCAATTTCATCGCTATTGTTCCATAAGAGAAAGCTCGGATATACTGATATTTTACACCAGAAATTTCCCGTTATTCACTTTGCTAGTCAAAACCACGGATGGTTTCGGTACGACGAAGTATGACTGAGACGAGACCTGCTTTAGTTTCCAGGAATTTAAATTCTTGTTTTGAATACTCGATCCGCAATTTTTTGGTTGAAGTTTAGAAGTCAAGTCGTTCGAGCTTGAACAATCACTCATTCGCTCTAAGCGGCTTTTCCAGGCATGAAACTTGCAACACGAAGCAATTTTTTCGACCCCGGGATCCCTCGGTCGGAAAACGACGCCTTGTCATTTTCATGCTTCGCAAATTCGGCCAAGTATAATGTCATTACATCTTGCCGCGAAAACTTTGAAGGGTCACATATGAAAAAAAAGTTTGGTGTCCTCCTTCTCAAATCTACTAATAATTCGTCTATTTAAAACTCAGGAAATCAGAACCGTAACGATTTTATTTTTCTATTTTCTTCGTAGTTTTAGTTTCGATTAAAAGGATATATCAAATACTAGATAGTGTTTCATCACATTTCCATACACTTCAAATTTCTTCAGAAATACTCCGCTGCGCGTCGTATTTTCAACTCTCTTCTCAGTGTTTGGAAATGTGACGAAACACTCTCTCGAGAGCTTGATATATTATATATATATTGTCGTTGCCATGGAAATATTGATTTCTTTTTTAATATTATGTCAAATTTCAATCCAATTCTAATACCTGGTGCAAATTACTAAATCGCTAAACGGCCAGTTAAAAAAAATTGGGTATGGTCGGAAAAATCTGTATTGAGACATTTTAAGGGCACTAGTTGCATGTATATAGAATCGTTTGAGAGAGAAATGAATTATTTTTCGTGTGTTATTCAAGCGTTTTGAGTCATAAAAATGGACTTTAGCCCTTGTCTGAGAATTCTTATAAACCCTTGCAGACAGACTTTGACCTTCGTACTTCAACCAGTCATGATATGGAAATGTTTTACCCAATCAGGTAAAATTTTAACTGCAACTGTAAGCTAAAAGTTTTGCTCTTAAAAATCGCTCCTAAAAGTTGTTTACACAAATTACCTTTTTTGCGGAAATTGCTTAAGGGAATTTTAATGAAATTCCGCCCTCCTGGTCCCTCGTTAAGGAAATCTCTCTCACTTTGGCGTGAAACTCGTTCAACACGCAAACCTGGGAAATAGGAAGGAAAGGGATAGAATGAAAGGAAATTTATCCACAAAATTTGTCGAGGTCAGAATATATCCGATTTCAGGCCTAAATGTCACGTGGACTGGTGGCGTGGAGCGATTTCTTTACTTACTTTACAAGTGGGACAAGGAAAAATCTGCTACTGTTACCCTACACCTGCCAGAAACGACTAATTCAAACAAACTTCAAACTGTCTTAGTACACATTTTGCACCGTCTTTTTGATTATATTATCCTAGGACTAGTGCCAGTCCAATTCCGCTCCATAATAAGTAGTTCCAGAAATAGAAAGGAAAGGGATGGAATGAAAGAACATTTATCCACACATATGTTGGGATCCAAATATATCCGATTTCAGGCCTAAATGTCACGTGGATTGGTGGTGTAGAGAGATTTCTTTACTTATTAAACAAGTAAACTAAAGAGAGGTCTTATTCTTTGAATATGGAAAAATCTACTACTGTCAGCCTACACATTCCGGATACGACAAATTCTAACAAACTGTTTTACACATCGCAAGAATTTCACACCCTCTCTTCAATTACAATATCCTAGGACTAGTGCCAGTCCCTTTCCACTCCATTTTAACTAGTTCCAGATCTCTTCACTGACAATGTAATATTTCAGCTCTTTTTCCAGTATAGAAAGATTTAAATTAAGATTGAGTTCTGCTTACTAAGTATGCTGTAGGCTTTGCTGAACTGAGGCTTTGATTCATTCAGGTGATATTGACCGTATTTAATGGCAAAGTCTTCGAAGGCAAATGCCATTTTGAAGATAAGCGACTTCCGTTCTTGGTCTGTTGTGAAACGAAGTTGCAGATCCTCTTGAGATATGTTTTTAAACTGTTCGGTGGTGTTTTGTAACAAATTTACAACATCCTAAAACCAAACATAAAAGGGTTAAAGCAAACAATAATTATACGAACTTTATTTCAGTGTCGAGGTTTCTAATATTTTGTTCTTTACACAGTCATGCAGTTGCCACGAACTACTATGCACTGGGATATATGGAAGAAAGATCCATGCAGTTGGAACGTGATAAAGAAGTACCCCATAAGAAGAAATTTTAACTGATTTGTAACCTTCGGGACTGCTTAAAAATATTTTATAAGGGGTCGCTCTGCTATTTGAATGACAGTTTTCACTACCTATCCTTTTGTCACTTCGACTCGTAAAATTCAATAAAGTTCCAGCCTGACAAAGGTGCCCTTTTCGGGTGGAGCCCCGGTCTATTAAATGCCAACGATCTTGGTGTTGCGAAGGAACATGGCAAGCTCAACTAGCTTGCTAGGAATGACAGTGGACGAGAATCTCGGCTGGGTCCCACACACACAGGACCCCAGAAAGAGTTTTGCGAACAAATACCAAAAGAAGTCCTTGAAGATTTTTATTTTAAGATCATATTGCCCTCCGTGAACTACGGCTTAGTTCTGTGGGGATCGTGCTGCAATACAGAACTCATTCATTCCACTGAAAGACTGCACTGTAGAGCTGCTAGAATTATCAATAATCTGCCCAAAGATATGGCTTCCACCGAAGTACTAGAACGGTCTGCATGGACAAATATCAATTACAAATTCGCCGTCTTGAAGCTGGTGCAAAACGCATATAACGACACATTACCCACCATCTTAAGTAAATGCATTATCGTGAAGCGAGACCATAAGATCTCAACTAGCGCACGCGAATCTTTGATAGTACCGCGTTTTAACACGCGTTATATGAAAGACTCCTTAGCCTACAGAGGCTCCGTACTCTGGAATATGCTCGCAACTAAACATAAGGACTTGGCAAATGTGACACGTCGAAAATACCTCGTCCACATGCTTAAAACCTCGGATGTTTTTTATTTATTTCAATTTTAAAGTTTTATCTGTGTCAACCACTAATTTCAAACAGAAAGATTTTACCTTTCTTTAGCGTTAGTTTTTAAATTAAATTCAAATGTAAATAGTTTTGTAAGTTTAAATATTTTTAACTTTTACTGATTTTAAAATCAAACTCAAATGTAAATAGCTTAAATGATTCTAAATATTAATGACTTTTAATACTTTAATTTACACGACCCCACAAGCTGGTCAGCTCAGTTTTATCTACATCGTGTTTTAAATAAAGGCAACTTACTTACTTACTTACTTACTTACTTACTTACTTACTTACTTACTTACTTACTTACTTACTTACTTACTTACTTACTTACTTACTTACTTACTTACTTACTTACTTACTTACTTACATACTTACTTACTTAAGCTCGTTCATACTGTCCCAATTTGTTAGAAAAAACAACGACGATATAGTGTGTGGGATCGATTTCCGCCGTCCTCTCGTGTTCGGTCTTTCCTCCCCGAGAAGAGACGGCTGGACGCGTGAGTGGCCGATCGAGTCTGTGAAGTAGTTTCAAAATTTAATTTATGCGTCGTTACTTATCACCGGAAATGGCATCCGAAACACATGTTTTCTCGTTCCAATACTGCAGACGAACTATACCTATACGGCTTACCCTATAAGTTTATATTTTAGATTGCTAAAGGAGTATCTAGTGTCTAAAGAAATTCTGAGACAAAGCGAAGCAAATGTTACTGAGGATCGCGACAGGCCAACAGAGACTCCCTACTGCGGATTTGCCTTTGTTTTGGAGTGATCTGGACATGTTACATGTTTGCTTGGTGCTCTGCGCGAGCGGTTTGATTTGGCTCACTTCTATTTGCAAGATATTTTGACTCCGCAAAATGATCGCTCTGAACGGACAAGATCTGAAAATTTTTCGTTAAAGATGATGAGTCCTTGCATTTAAACAGCTAAGCTCGGCTGGGAATTAAACTGTTACAAATCTTGCAAGATGTGTTGTATCTTATCACGAACGAAATTTTTATCTTTGTCCGGCTTCACCAGAGACTGCTGTAACTTAACCACGTAATAGCTATAAAGTTTGTTTAAAAGAGACGCGAAGTTAGTTGTGGCTCCAACATTTGCGAACAGCAATGGACTTGAATGTCGCCGTCTCTTGCACGATGTCAATAACCACCGGTTCTGACTGTAGGTTGAATTACAAAATCATTTTCACCATTAAATATCCAGCTCCTCTAATGTTGTAAATCTTCCAGGTTTAAAGTTTAAAGCGCTCCAAAACATGAACGCGTGCTTTGTCAAAGTACACTCTCGCATTCGTCATTTCGAAATCTGCTCCAGAAAAATAATTTGTTCTGCCTCCACGATTTGAGCAGGCGACATTCTGATTGGTGGAAATCAACAATGGTCAATCCACGCGTCCAGCCGTCTTTGGGGTCGCCCACTACCTCTCGGAACGAGTTACTTCATTGGTTCTTAAAACAATAGATAACAGGTCATAACAATGCCCCTAGCCATGAATAACAATAGAGGTAGTGTTTACAGCGGGCGAATGAAAATAGAGGTTCCAGAGAGGTAGTGTCTTACTGCGTCTTTTCGGGGAGGAGCGCGGGCTAATTCCCCGAACAGCGGCTGGTAATCGAGCCTATATAGTGTGTCAAACTAGCAAAAGCTATGTTTTTAGATCCGAAATCTATTCTTTTAATCATTTTGTTATGTAAGGCCGCTGTTACTGATAAGAAATAAGGCGAAATACATCCTCACGAAATAAGTGCCATTATATTCGTTATCGCTGAGGATTTGATCAAAAATAAAAACAGTAACTGTACCAGTAAGGATGAGTCTTCCTCGACATCTGTTCTGTTCAGCGTTGAAAGAAACTCAATCACCTAGAATGCAGGCAAAAAAAACTAGAGGCTTGATTAACAAAAATGGGATAAGGGATACAATATCATGAATATCAATGATTATTAAAAACTAGCAATGGTGCATTGCAATTCCTGAGTTGTAATTGGTTAACAGGAAATGGTATATGAGCTCATATTCCATTGACCACAAATATCGTAGCTTATACACGTCAGCGGGAACAGCTGGGGAGCTCAAATATTGCAATTCTTTTGGGCGTTTTTAATAAAACAATTATTCCACTCGCGCTTGTTGGATATGAGATCGTTATACTATCTATCATCTCATATCCAACGCGCGCTCTTAGAATAATTGTTAAATATTAAGTCGAGGGCGAGCAGGGATGGTGCAGTTATGAGAGCGCTCTGCAGCCTTTCACTAATTTGACCCAGGTACGAATCCTGGAATTGATATCATTTTATAACGTCATGTCATGAAGAGTCTAATCATAACTTGATAAAAAGAATAAACAAAACGTTTGCACTCAGTGTTAACACAGGTAACCAAAGCTTAGGATACGACTGAGAATAAATAAAATGATCTAAAATTGTCATATGTTTATTGTTTTATCAATCTTATATTACATATTCATGTGAGCTTTGAAAATTAGCATAATATGCTAATTCTAAAATTGCTCCCAACTATCAAAGCGAAGCGAAAGGTAGCACACTCGAACCGCCAGAATGCCGACCCGTGTTCATGAAATGAGCTGTAATTCTCAAAGTTTGCTATCTTCCCCTCAAAACGCCTCAAATTCAAAGGCTTCGATAGTCATTCTATAAATGCATACCGAAAAAGTGCCCAATGTCACATCCTTTCCCCGTCAAAACGACAATAATTTAGTGGTAAACCTCCACGAACCATCCGCGGCCCGAGCGCCTCTGCAATTTTTCTCATTTAATCATATGCAATTTGGAACCACAAAAGCCACTTTCTAGGGGAGGTGTATGTAATGTCGCGTGCAACACATGATGAAGTGTAATCAAATCATGTGTCGCACGCGACATTGCATACACCTCCCCTAGAAAGTGGCTTTTGTGGTTCCAAATTGCATATGATTAAATGAGAAGAATTGCAGAGGCGCTCGGGCCGCGGATGGTTCGTGGAGGTTTACCACTGAAATATTGTCGTTTTGCCGGGGAAAGGATGTAACATTGGGTACTTTTTCGGTATGTATTTATAGAATGACTGTCGAAGCCTTTGAATTTGAGGGGAAGATAGCAAACTTTGAGAATTATAGCTCATTTCATGAACACGGGTCGGCATTCTGGCGGTTCGAGTGTGCTACCTTTCGCTTCGCTTTGATAGTTGGGAGCAATTTTAGAATTAGCATATTATGCTAATTTTCAAAACAATAAACATTTGACAATTTTAGATCATTTTATTTATTTTCAGTCGTATCCTAAGCTTTGGCTACCTGTGGTGTTAACAGTCCCCTATTTTCTCGTGAGGTCGTAGGGTTCGATCGTTGAGTTCAAGGGGCCGTCATCTTGGTTTCTTTATGCAAGTGAAAAATGGGGACAGTATACAATGCCCGTGGGAATGGGCGCTGCAGGGTGAGGGGTAAAAGCGTCAACCGAAAAGCGTAGAAAAATGTGAAGCTATAAAGAGAAAGCAATTTTTCTCAAACAATCCTGATAATTGAAGCACATAAACATACCATTTCTTCCGTCCGAGAAATGTTTTTGGATTTAATGCTACCGGGCTTTGATGATATTTCTGATGATGATAAGGTCAATGCTGTTGTCGTTGGAGTAAATGATGATGTTGTTGCTGAGGATGACAATCTCGATGCTAACGCTAATGACGTTAATGCCACTGATGATGTAACTGGAGTTGTTAATTGTGAAGGTGACGATGCTGCGACCACGAATGCTGTTACTGATGGAGACGTTGCTGCTGATGTCGATGGCGGTGGTGATACTGGTGGTTCTGCTGTTGTTGATACTGCTCTTGATGCGGACAAGGGAGTTCCTGTATGTGTTTGCAATTGAGACATCTCAACGTCGTTAAAATGAAACCAAAGAAATACTGGTCTCTACTACTTTGTGGCTTAGAGAAAAAGGCCGCCGATTGCTGATGTGAGAGGTGGAGTTAACTGGCAATTTAGAAGTGCTGACCGCTGACTCTTCATATAAAAACGAAATGGACTGTTGTTAGATCTATAATGACACGTGTCACGTACACGGAAACCAGAGTAAGCTTTAGCAGGTGGGGGACTATAACACGAGCGCACACTTTACTCAGAAATTTTAGTCTCTGAGTTGCTTCGAAATCTCCATGGGACCACTAAAATTAGCAACGGCACATTTAGCTATCCACCGGAGGAAAAGTGAAAATGGCTTGAGGGTGTTGTAGGGTGTTTTAGGCTCCTCAGTCGGGACAATAAACTTGGCACCCTGTTCCTCTTTTAATTAACAACGCACCTATGTATTAACTTATATTTGAAGAATGCATTGAGTAAAACGCATTATAACGTTTTAAACTTTCTTAGTTTTGGAGGACTAACAATTGTGAGTTATCTCGGTATCTCAACGTATTGTATTTCTATTTTTCCCTAATGGCTTTGGTTGAGACCACAGTGACACATTTAAGCAGCAGGTGAACAAATTGAACTACTCACCAGCGCAAGAACGCTGACAGGTATGGTATTGGTTTGATACTGTTGTAGTTTCCATTGTAGAAGTGGCAACGGATATTTTGGTGCAGCTCTGTGCGTTACAAGTGTTCTTACAGTCATTACCGCCACATTCAAGGGTACATTTACTAGCACTGCAAGTCTGCTGACAGTTATTCCGGTTACATTGAAGGGAACATTTACCAGCACTGCAGAACTGCTTACAGTCATTACCGCCACATCCAAGGGTACATTCATCGGCACTGCAAGTCTGCCGACAGTTATTCCGGTTACAATGAAGGGAACATTTATCAGCACTACAGAACTGCTTACAGTCATTACCGCCACATCCAAGGGTACATTCGTCGCCACTGCAAGTCTGCTGACAGTTATTCCGGCTACATTGAAGGGAACATTTATCAGCACTGCAGGACTGCTTACAGTCATTACCGCCACATCCAAGGGTACATTCCTCGGCACTGCAAGTCTGCTGACAGTTATTCCGGCTACATTGAAGGGAACATTTATCAGCACTGCAGGACTGCTTACAGTCATTACCGCCACATCCAAGGGTACATTCCTCGGCACTGCAAGTCTGCTGACAGTTATTCCGGTTACATTGAAGGGTACATTGGGCACATTCATCAGCTCCACAAGTCTGACTGCAGGAATCCGCCTTACATGGCCTACTGCATGTCCCAGAGACGCTACAAGATTGATCGACTGTTCGCAGTTTCCACATACAAAGTAATCAGATAAAATCAAATGTATTAAAAGTAAATAATACAAGACCTGAAAACCTTGCTTCGTCCTCAGTCGCTCGCGATCGCTTATCCGGGGGATTTCTAGTTTTCCTTCCTATCACCCACCGCTCGCGCTTCGTGCTCATTCCCAGTCCGCGCTCTCACGTTTCGCGCTCGCTCCCAATTCTGTCTTGCTTGGCGGCCTTGGAAAAGCCTGTGGAAAAGGAAGGCAATTTAACGCCTTCTATCGTTTTTTAAAAGCGCTCTTTTAGAATTCAGCTTATGTCATGAAACATTGCAGTATTCCTAGTTTACCTCTCTGCAGTTCCAGCTCATGGAGTTCTAAATCTTCGCTGAATTCTTGGACACAAAATTGTCGGAAAAGTCCAATCTTTGAGATTTCAGAAAGAGTTCCGATTAAAACACGAGTGCCAAGAAAGGTCATTATGGCAATTACACTCCATTCTTTTATGCTGAGATCAGAAAATAACAATTCGTTTTTAAAAAGAAAACGCTTGCTTTTGAAATTTAATGCATTTATTTAATGAGAATAATCACTAATTCAGAGAGAAAAGAATCCGTGCAAGCTCTCCGATTATAGAACATCAACAAATTCTTTATAAACCATCGAGGGGCAGAATGTTGTCGGCTTTACAAAGAAACAATACAACCAAACTGCACTCAGTGCACTGAACACGTGGACACTTTAAATCACGCGCCATATTTTATTCAGTCATGAATATTCCGTACACCTGTAGCCTGATTCTCAGACGTCCGAGGTCGATCGCTTTCCCTCTCTCCCTCTCCCGTCTGATATACTCTGTGCGAGATCGTTTTCATGACGTCAGAGCCATTGTCAATTTTCACCAATCAGAACGGATGTACCATATTCCGAGAAGTGTGGAATGTATGGAATGCGACTTCACACTCGTGAGTCAAATCCAAAATGGCGGAAGATGTGAGAGGTTTCGAGTCGGCTGTGCAAAACGTTTGCCAAGTTTTTGGCGTGGAAAAACTGTTCCCTGAACAGTTCAAGGCGCTCAAAGCTTTTGTTTCTGGTGTTGATGTCCTTCTCAACTTGCCAACGGGATTCGGGAAGTCGCTTGTGTTCCAGATGGCTCCTTTGGTTCACGCCGAATTGTCACGAGGCCACGATGGATTTGCAGCAAATCCAATAATAATTGTGATTTCGCCTCTAGTTAGCCTCATGGAAGATCAAACGAATTTCTTACGGAAATTTGGTATCTCGGCTGCTTCGATAGGAGAAGACAAAGCTCTCGATTTGAGGATCGAGAAAGGAGAGTGTTCCGTGGTGTTTTCGTCGCCAGAGTCCTTACTGGGGAATGGTCGGTGGCGAAACCTATTTTCTTCTGACGTTTTCAAGAAGAATTTGATTGGTATCGTTGTGGACGAAGCACATTGCATTAGCCATTGGTAAGTTGTTTTCCCGGGGTTTTGATTCAATTCCTTTTGAAGCAGATGTTACATGTATCTTAGGCTATCATTCTTTAACTTTAAATAAGGGAGATAAAATTTGTAGCGACTGAAGAATAAATGGTATCATGTCCAGTCTATAAAACGCAAAGATAAATGCAAAGAAAGAGGACAATATCATTTTCAACTGGGTTTTCATGTTGTGCTTTTCTATACTTCAACAGGGGAACTTCCAAGAGCAAAGAAGCAATGGCCTTTAGAAGATGGTTTTATAAATTAAGCGAATTGCGGTCCCTGGTGCCTAACAAAATCCCTTTCATGGCCGTAACCGCCACAGCTACAAGGCAAACAAAGGACATAATCACTTCTGTCCTTCGTTTCGGAAATTTTGAGGAAGTGTCTGAAAGCCCAAATAAGGCAAATATATGTTACAGCATCCAGACCATGGATAAGCGTACTCCCCTTCTTCAATATTTCCAGTGGATATTGAATGAACTAAAAGAAAAAAAGAGTGGAACAGAAAGAACAATAATATATTGTCAAACGATAAAGCAATGTTCAACATTGTATTCCCTCTTTGCACAAGAGATGGGTGACTTGATATTCGCCACTGACAGCAAAGATCCCAGACAACGCCTCATAGAAATGCTGCATGCCCTTTCTTCAAAGTCAAACAAAGAGGTCGTTTTGCAAGAGATGGGACAGGAAGCTGGCTGTATTCGGGTACTCATTTGCACGATAGCCTTTGGAATGGGGGTCAATTGTAAAGGGGTCCAAAGAGTAATCCACTTGGGGCCATCAAAGTCTGTGGAGGCGTACATCCAAGAAAGTGGAAGGGCAGGTAGGGATGGAAGCCCCAGTAAAGCCCTGCTGCTATACCAGCCCTTGATGCTTCTTCATGTGGAAAAAGACATGAAGGACTATGTGAAAGGCAAATATACCTGCCGACGTGAATTTCTGATGGGTCATTTTGAGGAAAAGGGTAGAAAGTCCCCACGAAGCCAGACTCAAAGTGACTTTGTTTGCTGTGACCTTTGCTCAAAGGATGAAAAATTGAAAGTACATGTTCCTGCACCTGCCCCTTATGCTGGAAAGACCCGAACAGTTTCACGTGCACAGAAAACCACTTTGAAAGGAATGCTTATAAGATTCAGGAAGTCACTTTTGGTCAAGTTATTACATCAATCTCCCAAAGGAGAATTACCTGTTGCATCTGTACCAGAACTGTTAATTGGTTTTTCAGACCATCAGATTCTTCAAGTTTTGGAAAACTGCGACAAAATATTCTCCGTTTCTGATGTCAAGGCAAATGTTGAAATCTGGAAAGAGAGGCATGCATATGCAATTATGGACATTTTGGCTGAGGTATTCAAAGATTGCCATCAAGACACAGGGCATGTGCATGACCAAGATTACTTTGACGAAGATGATGAAGAGGATGATGACTGGAATGAACTGTTTAATGATTCCGAGTTAATGGATGTTGACTGGGACAATTTATCTACAAGTAACATTTTGTGTGATGACTCCACCTTTCTAGAGGAAAGTCAGGATGTTGAAAGTGGTGCCATGTATGTCCCTGAGCTGGGTGACCTGATTGAAAAAGTACAAATAGAGTAAATTAACAGTTTCTAGTAAGTTTATTCAAGTGTTCTATCTTAGGGCTACTTTTTCACAAACTTATTAGTCTCTCCTCTTAGCCTTTTTAACTTTTTTGACCAAAGGTGACCTTTGTTCGCTTATTGAGTTTTTTTCAGTTATTAAGGTTTTAATTGGCGCTCACGGTGTTTTATCATTCATATTTGACATTCAGTATTCAATGTACCATGTGTATACAGAAGAAATAGCTTTAAGGCTGAAAGCAGATCTAGAATTATTCAAAGGCTGTTTAAGTTAAGGCTAGTCAGCTCATGGATAGCCTGCATAGCTGGTGGGATTTTGCAACTGTGTGCTTTCTTTTTTGGGCAGCTGAGTGCTTTCATTTTGGTGGAGAAGATTGGTGAGGGGTCCAGTTGTGCTCTCACATGCTGAAAAGGGTTTTTATTACACTCGTGGCTTTACTATTTACCCTTGCAGGCTTCACTTGCAATTGTTGAGTCACTCACAGCTGCTAATACTCCCAGTTACACAGGCTACCCATGGAGAGCATTAAAATTTGAAATTGTAATACATTTATGCATTCATGCATAGATATATTTGTGTTACAACTCATTTTTATCTTGCTTTTCTTGCAAGGTCAATGTTTTTCTTGTGCTTATTAATCCACTGATATAAATTTGACATGTCTAGCCTTGACAATGGGTCTCTGACAAAGTTTAAAAAGTACTTATAATGTCTTCCTGGAGTGCGGCAAAACGCTGATTCTTCAATAAGGGAACTGACAACAGCTTTAAGATCTTTAGAATAATCAGCTGAAACATGCTTGCCCGACCTTTGCTTGACAAGGATTTCTCTGTCCATGCACGAAAGCATTTGTTTTGACTTTTGCTGTCCATTTGAAATTCTCCTTACTGCATCCTCTGTAACATTTGGCCCAAGATTTTTGATAGGCTGTTTTAGATCATTATTATCATGTTCTAAGTCAAGATCAAGGGCAACGTTTTTCCCTGGCCCCCCTTTGTTGTTAACGGTACGGTTCCATACCAAGCTGTGGGCCTCAGCTGGGGGAAGGAGAGAATATACCTGCAAAAGCAGGTAAAGGGCTTCTAATGCATACTTTGTTGTGGATTTTTCTTCCTTGAAGTGCAGCAGAAAAAACTTCCAGCATCTAATTGATCTCTCACCATCTCCTTCTGATGTGGAATCAAGAAAGTTCATGAACAAAAGTCCTTGAGCTAACAATGAGCAGTTATAATTAAAAACATCATCATCATCATCTAAATCACTTGATGAAGCTTTCTTGGGATAATTAGGGGATAGCGCAGGGTTTTCAGGGATTACAGGGGGAGGATCATGGGTACGTTCATGGTCTTTCCTCCTTTTGCCATCGTATTTAAATGATTTATCACATCCTGGGCTTCGACAGGGGAATCTCCCATCAGCAGTGAGCTCTTGATTATTTACAGCATCATCCTTCTCCTGTTCAGAAAGTATTCCGTCCAAGAAGTTATTTAGGGAGTGCTTTTCTAGGACAAATTGATCCACAATTTGGCCAGAAATTTTCATTAAGAAGTGTTTTTTTTCTTGATCATTTCCACTTCTTATAGCAACTAGTGCACTGTGTTTTGGTTGATCACTCATCTTATTCATGCCGAGCACCACCATTGCTGCTGCAATGATGCGTGCTTTTATTTCAAGGATGGCAAATGCTTTGCAGTGGGCCCAATTGCTGTGCACATCAGCTGTCACATTTCGTCTGTTAATCAAATTGCGATCAGCAAATAGAGTCCCTTTGTCTGTGTCAGAAACTGTTGAATAGTGCCTCTTAAAAAATACCTAGAAAAAAGAACATCAAATTTTTTGTTGTTATGCATATGCAAGTCTTACACCATTTACTTTCATTGAGTTGACCAATTATTATTATTATTATTATTATTATTATTATTATTATTATTATTATTATTATCATCATCACTGCTTTAATTGTTATTGTTATTAGTATTAGAAAATTGGTCTCTGGTTTTAGTATTTAATACTGATACCAGAGACCCATTTTCTGCTAATACTAATAACAAAAGATACAATGATAATAAGAAAGTTAATATTAATTATTAGTATGCTAATTAGAAGTGTAAAGATTGCTGCCTCCCTTTAATGAGATGTGACAGCAAGCAGTTAAATTTTAGTTAAACTGTTATGTTATTAAAGTTGACCATATAGAGGAATCTGCTGAAGATGGTTTGAATTGGGAGTGAAGACTTAATTGGGTGTGATTAATTTTTTTTAAATGTGCAAGTTAAGTGCTTAGAAATAATGCATTCCCTTACATTCAAGAAAGTAACAGCAGTATGCCAGTCAGCAATTTCCATGTGGATGCCCTCTAATTTCTCTTCTGGAGTGTAAGAATTCTGGACAGCCTCAATGACATTGACACCACGTTCCACAGTGAGCTGGTCCCCAACAATGGGAATGCTTTTCTGTAAAGTTTGGTCAGCATTTTCCAAGTTTGGGGAGTAGCCTCTTATTTGTTTTAGGATGTCCAGCATTTCTTCTGATTTATTTTCACTTTTAAATATAACACCCAATAGAACCTTGTGGCAATAAAAATAAGATTAAATTCAAGAAAAAACTTGAAACCATTGACTTGGTAACTTGTAAACACAATCTGGCTTTTTTGTTGTTTTCTGTTCACTAAAGGTTTACTGATAATTACCTTCTCGGTTTTCTTTGCCATTTCTTTGCTGAATTGATGTGGTATGTGCTTTATGCACACAGATTGTAGAAACTCCAAACAGGGAAGATGCTCAACAAGTACACGTGAAACCAGATAGGTAAAATCCCTTCTCAACTTTTCATGATCAGTCGCAGTTGGAAGAAGTTGGCAATTATCTAGCTGTGATAACTCTGTCTGTTCCCTCTTCCTGCTTCCAAGCGTGACACGGTTTTTAACAGCAGAATGGTTAACCCAATGAATGTCTTTGTTTTGTCGATCAGAGGTCATGTCGCGGGTTGCGATTCTGAGATCAATGTTATCAAGCACAATTTTGAAGGTACCATCAGTGTGTTCAAGTTTAAATTCCTCTGGATTGGAGATCACTCGGGCCTGAACCTCTTGTAGTTCTTTAAGTTTTTCATCAAATTTAAGGCCATAGGAGTCAAGTTTTTTTAAAGAAGTCTTACTTGATACAGAGAGTTTCATTGCATTTAATCGCTGAACCAACTTCTGCAAAAGAAAAAAAGCTGCAGAAGATAAATAATGCACAAAAGTTCCTAAAACTTGTATATACATATGTTGTGGTTTATTTTTATTTTAAAAATGTTTCAAAATGAGACAATGAAAAATCAAAAGCAAACTGTTTTGAAAAAATTTAAACCAATGATAAATCTAAACCACAGCAGATATATTGGGATCTCATAGAAGGAACCATGTGAGTCATTCGAAAATATGCTACTGATGTGTTAGTTAATAGAATTGGGCCACCCGTAAGAATCAGGAATAGTTCTGGTCACTGCATGCTATGGCCAGTGGGATTCAGCCTGGTTAGCTATTTTGGATAGTAGATAGATTTTTTTACTGATAACATCATTGGTAGACTCAAGGCCTCAAATTGTCTGAAATCAGATATAAAAAAGGGTCTCCATCATGTTGCAAAACTAACCACATTTACGTTTATTTCACTGACAAACCTGTGTGGCACTTTGCCTGACCATGAGAGAGATTAGTGATGCTGTTGCATTCATGTGTATATTGCGATTCTTTAAAAGAGTGGAACCAGCTACTGCCATGGCAGGTGTCCAGTCACAACCTTTTTCTTTGACTGTTGCACATGTTGTCAGAAACGAGTAAAAAAGGGGAGCTCTCTGTTTCCATTCTACACAGAGTTTCTGAAAAGAAAAGTTCTCCATTTCATCTGGTCCACTGCTTCGTAGCAGAGATGGGGTTTTTTTAGAGCATAAGTCATTGCATTCTTTGCCCAGAGCTTGTAATGTTTTCTTTATTAAGAAGGTTTTCAGTGAAGGGCAACGAAATGCAGCATCTGCAATCTGTTTATAAGTACCCCTTCTTGCTAAGGCTTTTCCAAGGGTCTGAAGATCTTCACCCAACGTTGCCTTGAATTCCCTTGCACACCCAGGATAGTTCAAGGTTACCTTGGCATGAAAAATATTTGTTGAACATGAGCACCACTCTGTGTAAACATTATTGGGTTTTACAAATATTCATTATGTACTCACACTTAAAAACCAAATACATTAATAAATACAGTTTATTGTTGTGATACTTAAGGAGGAACATGTCAAATCCACTTATTTCAAGCAAACATTAAACATTTTTTAATCCCGCTTTGAGCAAAAGAAACCATCATGGAATATTACGGGAACATTATTTAACTTAAAAACACACGCACAAATGGGGCTTCAATATAGAAATTGTTCACACCTGTACACAAGGGTCTTCATTTAAACTGGTTTTGGGCACTGTTTGCCTATTTGCTGCACCGAGTTGGTCCGGCGGTGGCTGCTGAGATGTACTAAGTTGACTTGCAGGTAAGAAGAAATTCCTCCCGATGTTTACACAAGCAGGAAATGCCTGCACCACTAGCGGAACACTTGAATGCCTTACTGTTGTACATCCAGCCAATGAAACTGTGGGAGATAATCCTGTAAGACTTTTAACCTCCTTTGCCGTTACTGTTGAAGGAAACTTTGTTTGATTTTGAGGTAGTTGAGGTGGCTTTGCAGGAAACAGAGATTTCTTCACCGGCTTCGCTTCCAGCGCGACAGATACGTCTTGATCTTGACTCAATCCCCGCTTTATACGAACCAAGGCGTTTTTAGACATTTCTGCCCTCAACTCCTCTTCGAGACTTTTGAGATTTGTCATCATTTTTTCGATCTTTTTCAACTTTGGGTAGCATTTCCTTTTGCAAACATATTGCGAGTCATCGTTCGAAGACTGTAATTCACCTCCCAAAATCTTGCAAAGAGTACCTCGCAAATTCCACTGCGAGCGCCCAAAAACTGCTATTCTATCGCTTGTTTCGAGATATTCAGCGCAGACCAAGCACTGAAACGAGCTCCTCTGGGATAAGACGGCTTTTTTCGGCGTAGAAGTTAGAAACATAGCTAAGAAAGCTTCGCTTTGTCAAAATCTGATCGAGGAAAAACCCGCGTGAAATTTGATTGTTTACTTTTTCACGGTTCATTTCTTACGCGCGTTGTGATTGGCTCGTATAATACAAAAGGGGGGTTTACGTCATGAACACGATCTCGCACAGAGTATATCAGACGGGAGAGGGAGAGAGGGAAAGCGATCGACCTCGGACGTCTGAGAATCAGGCTAGTACACCTGTCGATGTCAGTCGTTGCGCTTCGTACATACGCTTTGAATAAATGTATAATGAAGGACTAAGGTGTCCCCGCGACCTTAAGGACAGTGCTTTTTAATAGACGGCACGCAATGCATCCAGAAGCGAAGACGTTATACAAGGGGTCTTGAACAATTTCAGGAAATTTGTGAAAAAAAAATTAACGTTAATAAAAATAGTTGGCAATTTCAGTGTTAAATGATTGTTTGAAAGAAAAAAGAAAAGTTGCGTTATCTTGTAACGCGTCACCCGAAAACGATAATATTGTACGATACAAGGTCAAACGCTGTCTTGAAATTGTTTACACTGGCCCTTTTTTTAAAGAATTTAAAGATTTAGTCTGTTTACTAAATCTACATCAAATATAGTTTGTCTTTCGTTTATACTTTATATTAGTGCTTTCTAACTGCGCGGGAGTATTTTGCTTTGAGATCTACGTGGCGATTTCTTGTTGAATTAATCTTGATTTCCAAGTCCTATTACAGTCTACTCCCGATATCTCGAACCCTCGCTAACTCGAACTAAAATCGATTTCCCCTGGAGTTCCGTTATACATTTACTGTAATTTTACCCTCGGTAACTTGAACCCTCGATAACTCGAACCTCCCGCTAACTTGAAGCAATTTTTGTTTCCCTCTGAGGTCATTTTCTATGCAATTTTACTTTCGATAACTCAAACTATGTCTGACAGTACGTGTCAAGTCAAAACAAACAGTGTACCGTAGTCCAAAACATTAATATATTTTTAAGCAGCCGTGTGAACTTTTTCCTTTCTTTTAAATTACACAAAACGTGTCTAGTTCAGGTTCAGCTGGTTTTCACAAAGTGTTGCTTTTTAACTCCTTTTTCTTAATGTCAGTAAATCTTTTGGCTCCTTTGACTTCTCTATTCTGTAACTAAATTTTTATTAAAATGTACACCGCATGAAAACGGTGATCCGAAGGTTTCAAACAAGAAAAAAGCGCTGAGTTTTGGACTTCATTATCCAAGATGGCCGCCGACTCGGCGACGTTGTTGAGGTGAGTTGATTTTCGTCGCTTAATTTTTCATAGCCACCCAATTTTTTTCCGTTCTGGAACCAATTTTGTCCGATTGTACTGAGTCTAATTCACATTTAACCGCAATGCCAAACGTGACAGGACTCTAGTTTTTGGGACAAGTCTGTTTAAACGACATGCTAGTGGGATTCCACTCTTGCTTCCCTATACTCAGTACCCGATCACAGCCTTCCTGACAGCAGGGATTTTCATACGTAGCTTTTTTGTGTCATTTCCTAGGCTCTAGGATGGAAAAACATCGGCGGCTCTTAGCCTTGAATTAATATTGAAGTGTTGCATTTGTGCCAGAAGCGTGAAAAATGATAAAAGACGAAAAAGAGCAAGAGAGTACTCGGAAATTATAATTATAGTTCAAAACAGCCCAAATGTCCATCCGCCGTATATCCGTATATCTGTATATCAAACAATAGAGATTACAATATTGTTAAATTGTGCAGTAGGGCTGTTTACTGTGATACCTGCACAGTCTAATATCTGTACCTTAGCCTCTTCCATTTTTAAAGCAACACAAAACTATTTAGGGATTGACTGGGGCATGTGCCTCACCAAGAAGGCGAGAATGTCATCGGGGTTAACTTGTCTAAGGATTGGAAACCCCCCCAAAACTAAGAAAATCATACCATAACAAGGCTGTACTCTAAGAAAAATTACAAGGAGCCCAAAGGTTCCAAACTATGAGATCCAGGGTGCCCAGCATAAAGCTTATATGAAAGAAAAAAGATTATCTGGTCGCCCAAAGGCAAAAATTAATTGCCTGAGGCACCTGGGCACCCTTAGAGCACAGCCCTGCCATAACCTGAGACACTTACCTATGTGAGGTGCCATTAGGGGAGTCTGAGTATCCGTATCCCATTCAGTAATTTTTGGCCTAAGTATCCCATTAACTCCGGTGGTTTGTACCCCCAACGTTTATGTTCAATATCCCGGAATCTCTTGTTTAAATATCCCATATCCTGTTAATTTTTTCCCTAAATATCCTGCATCCCTATGATTTTTTACTTAAAATATCCTGTATCCCCAAAACCCCTAATAGGACTTCCTATGTAGCAGATAAATGGTAGTACCGCCTCTTCCCCCCTCCCCCACCCCTGGAAAGAGGACCCATCACTGTGCTTACTCATCAATAGCTTCCCTACTCAGTGAGGGATGCACTGTCTCCGGTGAAAACATATTTCAGCCTGCAAAATTAAAGGCTTCACTTCTGTCATGAGCTGGTGAATGTGTTCAGTCATTCTACAATAAAAATTATTGCCTCTTTGACCATGGTAAGGTAAAGTCTGCATACGGCCCATCAGGCCGGTGCTTATCCCCGGTTTCCGTAGCATGAAGCGACTAGGAGTATTTCTACTCCCCCCTGGATGGGATGCTAGTCCATCGCAGGGTTACCCCCAGCAGTAAATTCGCCGGTACCCATTTATACACCTGGGTGGAGAGAGGCACTATGAGAGTAAAGTGTCTTGCCCAAGAACACAACGCAGTGCCCCGGCCAGGGCTCGAACCCGGACCGCCCGATCCGGAGTCCAGCGCACTAACCATTAGGCCACCGCGCCTCCCTTCTCTTTGACCATGGCTGACCTGATAAACCCATAACAGATTACATACTGACATGTTTTTGTTTGATTTTAACTTTTACTTTTTTCATTTGCAGATCACATGCATGGCAGAAAAGCAAGGCAAAAAAGCTTCTTTTTCTAAATTGTTTGTTTTATATGTATAGAAAACTGAATAAAACATACCCCATGTAGCTAGCTGATCAAGTTTATTTTATTTTGGATACTCCTGCTGCAAAACCAGTAATCCTAAAGGGCTGAAAAAGTTGTTGCTAAGTGGAAATGTTAATTGAATGTTTTATCATAGGCATATGTATAGAACCCATGACCAGACTCAAAAGAAGACAGAATTTATTTAGAATTAAACAAAAATAATTGATACATTTTGAGTTGAAGAAGTCTACCCCACAATTCAAATACCTGGTATACGTTATAAGGATTTTCATCAGTGTAAAGACACCAAGCTAGCTGCGAAAAGTCTAAACTAAACACATGCAAGAATGTAGTTTTCAGTCCACTGGAGAAAATAACCAATCAACCTGTGTGTCCACTTGTTTCCTTTCTGCCGTAGAACTCGCTCACAACCAGTGCACTGCTCAGCGATAGATTTTAGCAGAACCTCCGTTTATGTGAGAGAAATCCGGTCGTTTCGCCTACAAGTCGATTCACTTACACTATAAACTTGGTTGCCTGCACGATCTGAGAATTGTTTCGCCTACCCTAAAACAATGTACATTCTTCGTTCTAAAAACGTGAAAGCCCAAACACGCTAAACACAATGTACCGTATATTCCTCGTTCTAAAAGCATGATAGTGTAGGCGAATCAACTTGTAGGCGAATCATCTTGTAGGCGAAACAACCGACATCCATGTGAGATCGTCTGCACACACTGACCAAGATGAACAACATCACACTCTCCGACAGCGGATTGTAGCTGTTTGAACTCTGCAAATGGATCTTTGAAACCATCAGGAGAGTTGAAATTCACATAAAATGCCGTAAAGAACTCTATTTTTGTAGAATACTGACGCCAAGTTAAGATTCGAATTGCCACCGCAGCGTCCGCCATTTTGATTTTGCTTGAGTTGAAGCGCTTTGTCACGTGATCCGAATGTTTTGATCCGACTCTGAGAACAATGGTTTCGTTACGTCACGCGTATACCCTTTTCTAGGGATAAACTGGACTGATTACTTGTGGATGATACGCATAGCCACGAGTAATAAAAACGTTCACTGGCTCAAAATATTAAAAAGATTATGAGCTTTCGGCTGTCGCTGTACAGCCTTCGACGGATAAAGATGGAGTGCACGATGGCTATTGCGATCAATGTTCTTTGGCGTCTCGTGATTAAAAAAAAATAATTCAGTCATATTAAAATCACACTCTAACATGCTTGTGCACATTCATTTGGTGTTAGGATGCATGAAAAAACGTCTACTTCCTCATTTTTATTCGCTACAAAACGTTTCTTGAAAGCCACCTGCTTAACACAACACGAGTGAACGATCTACGATGACGTTCGCACATTGGTTAATGGCCGTCTTTAAATGATAATTAGCTTAAAAATTTCGCTTTTTACGTATTATGACAGAATGAAGAAATTTGTGACTAATGAAAATATAAATTCAGGCATCTTTGAACCTGACTCTCGCCACTAAATGTTTGCGTCTTTTCTTTTTCTGACATATTTTAGCTGTTTGTCTGAGGACCGTCCGCACAAACGTATTAGCATAAATGCGACACTCGCAGTTTAAAAAAAAAAAAAATGTCATGACATACATGTATGGTCGATGAAAGGGAAATCTCTGTAAGAAAACAGAATAAACCCCGATTTGTATTCTTTCTTATAAGCCTAGAACAAATGACAAAAGTGGACGAAGGTGCCAATAAATTTGAGGTAAAACGGACGTTCTCACCGGTTAACACGAGACACTTTTAAAACTGAATATTTAAATTTCGAGAAAATAATAGATAAAGAAAAGATAAAGAAAATAAGATAAAAATGGAGAAAGGAGTCATTTTGTAAAAGTCACAAGCGTTTCGGGCAAATTTCTGTGTTAAACCGTTAGATAATGGTTTCTGCAACTGTTTATTTAAAACATTACGCAAGCAAGCGTCCTGAAGGGCACGCGCAGTTTTCATGAAACGGAAACATTGTCGTGGCCTACTGGTTGCATCGCGTAGCGCCTAAAAATGATTTTCATCTCAAGTTTCATTGGAAGATTGATGATAGAATACATGAATTCACCATCAATCATTCAAAGCTTGGTTTGTTTTGGTCCTTTTAAACTAGAACACAAAGCAAAATACAACCTGGCGGCTTAAAGAAAATGAAGCCCATACTTACTCAGCAAGATGAAAACTACGAGAGAACTCACAGACATTTCCATATAATCTTTCACCATCCTGGAACAATTTATCCGCAGCATGAAATTAATAGAAAAACATTTAATCGACGGTGGGTCTGTCAAGCAGTCAAAATGAGTTCCGTCTTTAACATAGACGGTTACTTAATAGTTGCGATAGTAACCCACCTGCTTTGTGGATCATAATATGTTTTAATAGCGGAATAATTATGCATTTTGACAAAGGGTGGCCGTTTGTATTGACGTTTTTTTCAATTAAAGTGGTATGTTTTGTTGCGTTCGACGAAGGAGAACGCACCCTAATCGAGATTTTCTCTCGCTTTTATGGACTATACGACGTTGTCAATTTGGCCCCCCCAGAAAAATTTTCAGGGGCGAATGACGTCATCTCTATGCCATGTGCTTCTGTTTTGCTGTTTGGAGTGATTTCTCTCGACAAAATTGTCCTGTGTTATGGTGTGTTATCGCTGCTGTTTGGAGGGTTTTCATCCAAGGTAGAAGACTTTTAATCAGCCACCGAACGTCGTAAAAGGAGTGGAAATCGAGTAACTCGATTCGTTGTTTTATAGGCAAGGTAAACCAGCGTGTTTGCATGCAGAACGATTCACAAAACTAGCTAAAATATTGCAAATCGTTAGTATTTCATGTAAAACGAGTGAGTAGAATAAGGATCAAAATTGTTTTATCGTTTCTTTGAATTTGTATTCTATAGTTATTCGCAGAATTTTTAGGCATTTTCAGTGCTTTCAATAAGCACCGACGGCCGACGAAAAGTGTCGGCTACTTTGCTCGGAGAAGTCGGCTACTTTTTCCCGTAAATTGAAGAAACTAGAGAAAGATCCTTTCAAACCTTGTTGATGCAGTCGGCTACTCTATTCGAACTAGCTGCCTACTTCAAATTTTATTGAAACCCCTGCATTTTGATGAGGAAATCATTATTGAATATTATGAGTGTATTGACTATGAACGAAAAGTTGATGTGCTGTGCCTCGGTCTATTTTCAAATTGAAGTGAAAGTATTTGTAGAAGTCTGTGGAGTTTTAGAAGTTGTGTAGTGCCGAAAGATATTGAACAACTAAAGTGAAATAAATAATTATTTGTCGTGTACATGATAATTCATTTCTATTCCATATGAATTTCAGTGTAAAAGAAATGAATGCAAATTGCCCATTCATTTATGACTTTGTACGTTTCTGCTTTGTGAATGTCACATGAAGTGCTAGGAGCGACTTCTATTCACGTTGTTTTACAATATTCTGACATCAATGAGAATTTGCCGTTCCATTCATTATTTGAGGTTCTTTTTGACCTTTGGCAAACAATCAGTCAATCACTGCTATGATGACAGATCATGTTTCCGTCCGGTTGAATGGCTTCTTCTGTTAACACCCAATTTACGATAACATAGCTTGCAAGCAAAGAAAAATTCTGCTTTAACATCTTCGAAAACAACACAACCCATTTCTTGATGCGACAAATTCCAGTTTATTTTGCAGAGAGATGTTCTTTTGGCTAGTCACGCAATCTTTCCTCCAAAATGTTGTGTTATGAGATTCCTCTCTCACTCATCGCACCATTTGAGGCTTATTAAATGGCATAGTTTGCCAACAGCCTTGCTCCTTTGCTACTACCTGACTCTCCATCTTAGGTCGAACGCACTCCCCTAATCGCTGATTACTACTAGTTAATAAAATTAACAGCAAACATATGAGAAGTAGTTCCTTTGCACCTTTTGGCGACATGTTCATGCCAATGACTTAGGATATATTCCAGTACGAAGGGGTTTCCTGAAATAAATGGACACATGTGCCGGGGAGGTGAGAATGGATAATTCATATATGCTCGTGACAGTTGGCGAAGAATGTTTTTAAAAGCAGATAGGTGAGAAATAACCCGTTTTTATAATTAACTAACAGCTGAAAGCTGAGATCTGGTAAATTTACCGACAGCCGCTGACTCCTCCACAGTCGAGGCCATTTTCGTCCCCATAGCCCTTTCCGCTTCCCTTAGCCAGCAGGGCCTTGGAACGAGAAACGGAGGGCTCTAGGGAATTTTTTTTTGATTGGCCGTTTGAAACAAAGAAACCTTGAGCGGAAGTAAAAGACGCCATGACTCCCATACTGTACATAGAAACATCAGGACTGCATACATAAATACCGGAAGCCCTATAATATAGGACTGGAAACCCTTTGTCTCCATAGCCCTTCGTTTCCCGTGCCAAGGCCCTGCCGGCTAAGAGAAGCCAAAAGGGCTGTGGGGACGAGAATGTGCCTGCGTCTGATTTTTTTTTCTCAGAAAAGACAGCTGGGACGAGTCAGTGATAGACTAGGAAAACCATCGAAAACGACGAATTTTATGCACCCTCACCCCCCATCCACATCCTTCTTTTAACGTCGTAAGAATTAGTATGGGTCGTCGGATTACCAAGTGAAAATAAAATCCACTAGGCCACGGACGACCAACTGCCAGAATCCTGAAAATTTTGGTTTTAAATCATAACCTGAATAAATAAAGGCTAGCCGCAAGCAACCTAAGCTAACGCAGGCTAACCAGAGTGCTATTTAGGCTAACCGGAGTGCAATTTAGGCTAACCGGAGGGCTATTTAGACTAACTGGAGTGCTGTTTAGTATTAACTAAATGAACTGAGTGTTACGTGTTATAAATATGTCACCAGCTGTCTCGCATGGTCTGAAGCAATGCCATGAGGTGATTTCCCTTTCATCGAGGCTACAGTTACGAATTGCGTACAAGTTTGGCAGTCGTGCGAGTGCTAAATCTTTTAGCGAACTGATATAACAGTTTATAGGATGAGGTTGAGCATTCTTGAGCCGTAAAATGTGTTGTGTCTCATCTTGTCTTGGGATATATTACGCAGTATAAACTTTGCGACGCTCAGTACGCGTGTATGATAACAATTCTGCGTGATAAATCTCACTGCGTGTGGATTTTGCTGTCAACTTCGTGTTTTAATCAGAAGGAATTGTCTCTTAAAATAGCGTTGAAATTTTAGGTGAGTGAATAAGCTGTATGCAATCAGAATAGACTCAGTAAATATATTATATATTTAAACGGAGATCAGTTATTTCACGCAAACTATATATATATATATATATATATATATATATACAAAATTATTTTCTTTCTTGTGTAGAATGTATTTCGTAGAGCGCTCAACTCATTTAAATGAGGAGCAGTGACAATAACTTCACAAGAGATCAGGCTTCAGGAGTAATCATCGTTTTATTGCGACAGCTCTGTTTCGTATGGACCAAAATAATAAGGTCCACACTCATCAGGCAACTTCAACGAGTGACCGTTAAATCATTTAGCTGGCAGTTAAATGCGAACATTTGAATGGTTTCTATGGCAAATGCGTTACATTCAAGCTTATTGGAAACTAATCGAATGGTTTCTAGGTAACAAATGCATTATAAACAAGGGGTTATATCTTAATTACGTTACTCTAAAGTTCCGGAGTACATATCGGTTTCTGTGGGGGCATGAACTTGCTAATTCGTTTCGTCTGTTAAGGCTACACAGCTCTTTTTTACAACTGATAATAAATTTTTCGTGCAGACAAAGATTACATTTTTTGCTAACGTTGCTGTAGGGGTTACATTTCTTTAAAACTTTCCATTTGATTCGAAACGGTTTCTTTGCGTCCTGCAGATTCCAAACATATTTAGACAGTTCTGTTTCGTTTCTTCGTTTTGAGTGTCGAAAGGATGTCTGATGATTTCTGTAACGTTCCTTAAAGTTTGTTGCCAGTCCCACGTAAGTTTCAGTTGTTGTCTCGGTGGTTACTGTGGCTTGATAAATGACGTTTGTTTGAAGGCATTTTCCTTCGAGTGGGCAATCTGGTTTCTTTCTGCAATTACAGGTGTCGGGTTGCTGCGTTGGTGTATTTGTTTTTGAAAGGACGTGTTTGTTGTGTGACGAGATGATTGATTTCATGTTTTGCATGCATGAGTAGCTCAGCTTAAGTGTGTGTCTGTTGAAAATCTTGTGGAGCGGATGGTTCTTTGGAAAGCATTTGTCGACGATGTGAAGAAACTTTCTGCCAAGGTTAGTTTTAACGTTTGAAGCAAAAGGGGGGTTGTACCATGTGATGTTTCTTGTTCGCTTTCTTCTGATTCTCGGAGGTGGCTCTGGTGAAGGGTTGTATGTTAGCTTGTGGTCATATCCACTTTCTTTGAGTGCTTGTTGGTAAGGGGCGATGGATTCGTCAAATACTTCTTTGCTGGATGAGATGTTAGTTAGCCTTTTGTTAATGTTGAGTGGGATGTTTTTCAGCAATGCTTCACTACCAAGATTCACTACCATCACCCAACAAGACCGCCATATCATCATCCACGCGAAAAAGTCCCTCCTTTACCACCAAAACTCTCCATGGACCAAGAAGAACAAAAACGACATGTTTGATGTCACAATGGGCTCATACGACGGAGCGGAAACGTGTGAACTAATAGGAGCTTACATGTTGTCCTTAATCGCATCCAAATTCAAAGATGAAGTTGGCCTGTACCGTGACGACGGCCTAGCAGTTTGCAAAGCCACTCCGAAGGAAATTGAAAAGACCAAACAAGAAGTCAGCAATGTGTTCAAATCAAATGGCCTTAAGATCACAATTGACGCGAACAAAAAGATTGTTGACTTTCTTGACGTAACCTTCGACCTCACTAATGGAAGCTACAAGCCATACATGAAGCCCAACAACAAAATATTGTACGTCCACCGACAGAGCAACCACCCCCCAGCATTGCTGAAAAACATCCCACTCAACATTAACAAAAGGCTAACTAACATCTCATCCAGCAAAGAAGTATTTGACGAATCCATCGCCCCTTACCAACAAGCACTCAAAGAAAGTGGATATGACCACAAGCTAACATACAACCCTTCACCAGAGCCACCTCCGAGAATCAGAAGAAAGCGAACAAGAAACATCACATGGTACAACCCCCCTTTTGCTTCAAACGTTAAAACTAACCTTGGCAGAAAGTTTCTTCACATCGTCGACAAATGCTTTCCAAAGAACCATCCGCTCCACAAGATTTTCAACAGACACACACTTAAGCTGAGCTACTCATGCATACAAAACATGAAATCAATCATCTCGTCACACAACAAACACGTCCTTTCAAAAACAAATACACCAACGCAGCAACCCGACACCTGTAATTGCAGAAAGAAACCAGATTGCCCACTCGAAGGAAAATGCCTTCAAACAAACGTCATTTATCAAGCCACAGTAACCACCGAGACAACAACTGAAACTTACGTGGGACTGGCAACAAACTTTAAGGAACGTTACAGAAATCATCAGACATCCTTTCGACACTCAAAACGAAGAAACGAAACAGAACTGTCTAAATATGTTTGGAATCTGCAGGACGCAAAGAAACCGTTTCGAATCAAATGGAAAGTTTTAAAGAAATGTAACCCCTACAGCAACGTTAGCAAAAAATGTAATCTTTGTCTGCACGAAAAATTTATTATCAGTTGTAAAAAAGAGCTGTGTAGCCTTAACAGACGAAACGAATTAGCAAGTTCATGCCCCCACAGAAACCGATATGTACTCCGGAACTTTAGAGTAACGTAATTAAGATATAACCCCTTGTTTATAATGCATTTGTTACCTAGAAACCATTCGATTAGTTTCCAATAAGCTTGAATGTAACGCATTTGCCATAGAAACCATTCAAATGTTCGCATTTAACTGCCAGCTAAATGATTTAACGGTCACTCGTTGAAGTTGCCTGATGAGTGTGGACCTTATTATTTTGGTCCATACGAAACAGAGCTGTCGCAATAAAACGATGATTACTCCTGAAGCCTGATCTCTTGTGAAGTTATATATATATACATATATTTAAGTTGTCCCGTACTTTTGATTGCTGAACAAAAGAAATGAAGCCAGCACTCGCCAGCACACTATTTTTCAATTATAAAAGGATTCTATGCAAAGGCAAACATGCAATTTGCAAGATCTTCAAAATTGAAAGCTAATGGCTCAAAAACTAAATTTAGAGCGAGCATCCGGAACCTGTGTTTTTAACAAGAACTGATTGGATTTAGGTATAAGGGTGATTCTTATAGGCGGGTTTCATCTGTTATCATTAGGCGAATCTAAAGGTAGAAAGGGTTGTAACTAGGTAGTAAGTGTCTCCCTTCTGTTTAAGTACGGGGATGGCGGTGAGGGGACGGGGGGGGGGGGGGGAATCGGCACTTTTTTTGAAGACATTGCAATGTCAGCAACGGGGCGAATCGTGTGTCGATCAAGGCATTGAAATAAAAGACGTCACCCAAAACTTTTTTTTCCTCGGCAATATTTTTATTTGACACGTGTCGAGTGCAAATAAAGACGGATTGTGCGTCTGGTGTTTTGCGCGGGCGAGATATTTTTTGCATTTTTAGCCGGATTGCTCACTTGACGTTTTATGTCACTGAGAAAGATCTCGGCGGCCTGGAATATCAAGCGGAAAATCCGTCAGAGTTTGTATAGACCTTGTGCATGATAACGTCATATACTCAAAATTCACCACCTAGCCTCGTTTACACGAATTATTCTCAAACTTCTGCCACCTTCACTTGGATATGGAACGTATTCACATGACGTCACGCCAGACATATTGGTACTCCAAAACAAAGAAACGGTGGCTTTATTGGTGTACCAAGCCATTCACCGGGAATTAAGATCTATTCTTATTCCAACATTGTCTTTTGTTTAGGTAAACCAATATGGCCACTGGTCACGTGAGTGATTATGATCTATTCTTTTCAACTTTGCTGCTTTGGGAATTCATTCATGATAAAATTTACAAATTTGCAACCAAAGCGAGGCTTGGTGGTGAAACTATCCAGGGCTTTTAAAAAACCGGAAAATGGAGAGTCATCTGGGATTCTGGCATTATTTTAATTAATATTATTCGCAAAACTTCACTTTTGCCAACCCGGTAGCCGCTATCACTGTTTTCCCTTCCCGTTTAACGCTTAAGGTGGCTTACTACAGTTTTGAGGGATAAAATTGCCCAACTTTGAACTTTTTTGTTAAATGCTCAAAAATGTTTTTCCCTGTCTCTAATTACTGTTTGTTACAGTATACAACCATCATATGCGACATTCCAACCATATAGGTGCTAAAGATAGCCAAAATAAGCAACCGAGTGCTTAAGAGGGGACTGGGCACTAGCAGTTTCCATAGCGTTTTACTCAAAATCTACCCGTATGACCCTACCTCAAAATTTCATAAATTAAAAATTACCTTTGATTGAACACTCATGCAAAAATAAACAAAAATCTGTAAGATGGATTTTTCGCAAAATAGGAAAATGTCGTATTTTCGCTATTTTAAAAATAGCTCGAAATCGGTCTTACAGATTTTTCTTAAATTTTGGCCGCGGACGTGTTTCAACCCTATGAATAATTTTTGAAAATTTCATTATAGGTCGTACGGTAGGTTTTTGAGTAATTTGATGTCAAAAAAAAGTTTGCACAACCTCCGACAGGATCCGAATTGCGTATGCCTTTTCATTTAGCACGCGCTCGTGTGACGCAAAGCATCGCGTGCGATAAAGAAAGACAAAATTAGAACTCCTCTACCGGGCTATTTATCAACCTTCCTGCTCTTAACTCTTTTCAGTCCTAGGTAATAAAACATTTCTGAAAGTATTTGGAAATTTCAATTTGGTTTAACGCGATTTAAGTGCTGAAACTTGTTTGTGCTGTTTTAGAGTTGCTCGCGCAATTTTTATCCGCGCGAGCAATATTGACGACAGGCAGAAAATCGTAGCGCGCGCTCTTGAGTCTCTTAAATACTGTAGTAAGCCATCTTAAGCACAGGCGTTTTTGAGCCACGGACGGCAACCGGAAATGGAACGCTTTTATCTTTGGCGCTTATTATCAACCTTCTGTTCATAAATTCAAGTTGTGAGTGCTAAAATGTTGGCTTTCTGACTTATTTTTGGAGGTAAAAATTCCGCCAAAAACTTAAACATTCGCCTTCCGGTTACCGTCCGTGGCTCAAAAACGTCTGTGCTTAAGCTCTCTGTGGGAAATGGTTAACAACCCCGGCAAACTTTAAATGGGCACACAAGAAGTAGTGATTTATGTTGGAATTTCCACGAACATACACATTCTTCTGTTTTGCGATTAAACACTATGTACGAATTACGTAACAGAGACGTTTCTATTGGTTAGTTGCTTAGACTGAAGTAAACAGCTATAGTGTTTTGTGCACGGTTAACGCTAAACAAACTGTGAACTTAACAAAGAAGCTTCATAACTATCCCTCCCTATTTACTTTACCCTTAGCAACCATTCGGTTGGTACTGCGCACACTCAGTTGCCCGGCACCGCTATGCCGCATTTCTAAGTCCTTTCACAAAGGCAGATTCTTCCCTCGCCGAACCAGTACAACAGTAAACTTTGAAAATTTCCATGTCTCAAAATAATATGTTTTAAATTTGTTTTCTTTAGTCCTTTACGAGGCGCAGTCAGAACCAGTTTTGATGAAGATCTGCAAGTTTTCAAGAAAACCCCTTAATTATGGTTCTCACGTAGAAGATTAAAAATAAAAGAACAATACAATATACACTGACAGTTTGGTGAAAGATAGTGCGCGTGAAATCAATGACAAATCGTCGAAATTTCGTCAACTTGTCTAGGACCTGACTAATTAGATCGTTTGATGAAGGAAAACTTTCCATAAACTTCGAATGTTTTTTTAAACTAATTCAAAGAGTTATTTTCCGTAAAGCATAGAAAAAGATTGGAACCGTTTTTGCTAGCAGTTGCTGTATACCACTTGGTTCACAGTCCGAATAAATTAGAAATTGCTTAGAAAAATCGAAGTAATCATCTATGATTTTGAAGTTACCAACCCTGATGAAGGTAAAGAAGGCCTATGGAGAACCTTGCATGACAAAGCCAGAAAACGGCGAAAAGCTCAATTAACTTTGACTTTAAATTCTTTTAGATTTTCAGGGATTAATCTTTTTTTTTATTTATAGAGACTGTTTCAGTTGCAATGATTAAATAATTACAATAAATCAACATGATTATTCTTCGCCTTTACTCTATTGGTTCCATAATGTGACTGACAGGTTGCATTTTCCCTGTACTATAAAATATTTTTACCAAGTATGCAAACTTTTTACAATATTTTTGACTGGACAAGTATTTAAGCTTGAACCTAAGATGAAAATTATCCGAGAGTTACCTGATTATCCCTTTATTATTGAGTCAAAAACAAATGAGGTATAGAACAAAAACAAAGCAGTTATAATAGTTATATAATGACCAACTTTAATGTCGCTAAAATTTACTTTTTTTTCACACAGTTTAACTGATCTTTTCTTTTTCTTAGTTTAAATATATTTCTACCTAAGTTCAAATACGTATACGCTGTTACTGTCTGACTGAACCTCAATTCTCTTGGCTAAGCCAATATCACTTTGATGAACTAGTGAAGATTTCGTTGCAAGGTTTCCATCGTTTGCAGCTGGAAAGGTTGCGTTCATCCTTCTCTTGAACCGTTCTTTTATCTACGAGAAATACAGGTGAATTAAGTTGTGTTTCGAAATTAATGCGGGCTAAATTGGATACTCCTAGTCGCTTCATGCTACGGTAGCAGAGATAAGATCCAGCCTGATAAGCCAATATGTTGCACATTTAGAACAAGGAATATACCTGAATATAATATATTATTAAATTCTCAACCTCGGATAATGCAATTCTAGCTTTCTGATTGGTTCACTAGATCTCGGTTATCAGCCATTATACCTGCGTTTGACCTTATATGGGAAACGAGTGCGGCAAGTGCCGCTCAGTTTAAAAATGTTCCTGCGGGAAGCGAAAGTTCCATCAGAAAAATGGCAAATTTGGCGAGGTTTATAAGCTTATACAAGAAATAATCGACAGCGCCTTCCCTAAAACCACACAAATACCACAAAATGCCATAGTTGACTCAACTACGTAAAACTGAAAGGATTGATGCGAAATGTTTAATTAAAAATACTTGTAAATCAGTGTGTAAATGTACAACAAGAGCGACTGAACGAAGAAGAAAATCAGAAAATAATTTACGGGAAGACCAGAAAACTGACACAATTTCATTCAGTGTTAGACGTAAATGTGGCTCAGCACTTCAGTTATGTTTGTTACCTTTCAATCTTGATCTTGTCCTTTTATACTTCAATAAACTTCATCGAATCTGAGTGCAATTTCGTTTCAGCATAATGTAGTAGTCTTGATGACAGCCGTGGAGCCGTAAACAAGTACAATACACTTCGCTCGTCTTGCACAAGGCGTATAATTTCCAGAAAAGCTATTGCTTCGGATCTTCCCGTAAACCTTAATTGTTGTCACAATTTTCCAGGATGAAAAGACGATTTACGAGGAGATTTTCCGAGGAAAATCTTCAGAAAAAAACTCTCTCGCTCGCTTTCCTCGCGTGTTTCATTCAACTCAAAAAGTGAACACCGCGCCACAAATTTTCCCGCCTCCTCATACTATCACTTCGTTTACATCAAAATGAAATGTCCAGTTGATTAATACTAAAGAAAAATTTAATAAAACAATTATTCCATTCGCCCTTGTTTGGATACGAGTGGTTATAGCCAACTCGGCGCTTCGCGCCTCCTTGGCTATTTACCACCTCGTATCAAACGCGGGCTCATGGAAAAATTGTTAAATATTCCCTTTCAAGCAAGAATTACAAACCGCACTCAACTACATGCGGGCACAATTGCAACAGGGGTGGCTACCAAACTTTTTTGTGGGAGGAAATTTTCTGCCCAAAGACACAACTTCAATTCAGGATAATGCCAATTTTAAATAAATCGAGTTCGTCCATTGCACCATACCTCGGGAGTCTTCGTCTGATATAGATAATGAAGACTAAATCACAATAACTTTTTCAAATGAATTAAATTCTCATTATCTGTTTTCTCTTACCTGACTGTTTCTCACACAATGTAGGAGGAAAATCAGAAAACCCTATTTAAAAAATGACGATAAAAGGATTTCCTTTAATGTATAGTATTCAACGGAGTTAAAGTTTCGTATACGAGAAAAAAAATCGAGGGTTTAAAAAAGGGGTACGGTTATAGTGAGCTACTTCATAAACGAAACGTTTCGCAGAGCAAAAGTGAAATTGCTTCGAATCTTCGTGAGTAATCAGGAAAAAGCTTTTTCTTGCTTGAAATGGGGGTGGTAGTTTCGTTTAAGGTTTCTTTTCCCTTCTACGGCAAAACGAAACTTGAATGTCACCAGATTGTAAGGGAATATTCCCTTTTCTAAGCTTAACCTTGTCAAAGCGATTTTAAATCTTGAAATGATAATCATTGAAGTTGTTGTAGCAGGCTCAAAAACTGACCTGAGCAGAGTTTAGAATCGTGAAAATGTAAACGAAAGCTTTGTGCTGCGGCGTCAGAAGACCAAACAACCACGTGACTCCCAGAAGGGGAACCATCACAACGCATGCTTTGATGCCAATTCTGCAAGAAGACGAAATTATTGGTAAATAGCATCTAGAATAAGCTCTTTCGCTGCGCCTTTTTTCATATGTCAACGCTTTAGTTAGTCAGCCTTTGGGTATTTAACGCTCTTCACACCGGGCTTTTTTTGGATCTTTTCAGACCAGGGGAGGAGGGGGGACAGATTCCGCCCCCTCCGTAAATTCCAGAATATTTAAGCAATCACAATGACACTTACAGAATCTAAAGTATGTCCGAATATATATGCTTTGCTATACGTCACGTGGGAGGATGACGTCACACCACGTGAAAATTACATCACGATGTCAAAACAACCGCTATCTTGGATCCGCCATTTTGGATTTCAATTTTTTTCCAAAACGTCAGAAAAACAGCCCAAAATTAGTGGAAAGTACTCAAAATCTATAAAACGGTGCAAACAAAACTAAAAGATTTGAAAATTATTGTATTAAAGCTAGTTTTCATTAATAGGAACACAAAATTAAAATTTTGGCGAAACGTGTCTGTCAAAATGTCGCTGCCGTGGTAACGTCAAGCTCCCGACACAACAACCTTTAGAAAAAATTCTTAAAGTTCGGCAACTTTCCGCCCTCCTTGGTCTAGATAGGGTTAAGTATTACGTTCAACTTGGTCCATTTGACGAATAAAGAGACACACAAGCAAGTTATGTGCACAGAGATTGTTGATCCCTCGCTCGACTTATGACTGTGTTGATGTAGCTGAGAGGAACTGTTCTTATTCGTTAAGCCTTATTTTTTTTTTACCGTATTTGTTGAATGTGACTGTCTCCTGTTGATTGCATTGTGGCCATTTCCTTGATGACTCGCACGAGTATTAATATATTAACCTAAGTTAAAATAAAAAATAAAAAACAAATAATCAGAAGGTTTAAATGATCAAAACACTTTTATGAAAAAAGACGTTAAGTTGGCATGGAGATTCTAAGTGCCGTAAATCGCAGGTGACCGATACTAAGTACAGCAAATACACGATCGAGCAATTCATGTTTGGTTTTACATGGTTTATTGTTTTTTATTCAATTTACTGTTTTCACCTTAAACTAATAAAACACGCTCCGGTCATCGTAACTCGTGACTTCGCTATTCACGCATTGCCCCAGAAGAGAGCCTACTTGCAGGCTAGTATACTTCTAACTCGATTCTAACTATTTTTACTCAACTATATATATGAAGTAGTTTTACTTAACCTGTGAAACACTAACGAAACTTTCACATAGTATTACATAGTTATGTTTTCTTTTGTTTAGTTTTGACTTTTACGCACTAATTGCTAGATGTTGTTTCATGGGTTAAATAAAATCAGTCTGGAAGAAATGAAGTCTTTCAGACTATATATCTTAAAATTATTTTTACTTACAACTTCAATCATCACCACAAATGCAACAAATATCCAGATCAGATTGTTGGCCGAAGACATCCAACAGCTTGAAACAAAGAACGAGCAAACACGAAAAATCACATAACGTCTCAAATGCTTCTGAATGATACCATGGTGGTGGAAATAACGGGGCCTTTTTTAGGTCTGGTTCAGGGGTTTATCCAGTAAAATAGACGTTAAATTACTTCAAATGCGTATATTTTGTAAACGGAAAGTAAGCAAAACTGAAGTGATCTCAACTGAAATGAATGTGAGTAATTTTGAAATGTGCCAAAAGATATTTTTGGTAGTATTTGTTTCCACTCCCATTCCAAATTTGACGAAGATTGGACTTATTCTCTTGAAGTTTTGACTCTGTCTTCGAAGAGGCCTCCAATGACTCAAAACATGTTTCGAGAATACAGCACACACTCGACCCCACTTCCGGTGAAACCTCCCGTACTGAATTCTCTCGTTATAGAGCGTTTTCACATGACGTCACGGCGGCCATATTGGTGTACCAAGCCATCCCACCGGGAATTAAAATCTATTTTTATTCAAAAAATCGTCTATTGTTTAGTTAAACCAATACGGGCGCTGGTCACATGAGTGAAAACGCTCTATTACATACTCGATTACACAATTTTTTTCCTTATAAAGGGGCAGCAAGGAATTGAATATTTCAGAACAGTAAAAATATTTTAAACAGTAACCTTGAATCGCGTTACTCAGTGGTGAGCTGAGGAATCAAGGAGACAGAGAGAGAGAGAGAAAACGGAAGGCAACGCAGTTCTTACTATTCATCACTGACAAAACTCTGGATTCCATCTTTTCCTGCGGCGATACTCAGCGAAATGGTCACCATGACAACGGGAAAACCTGTCATGATAAGCAAGATAAAGCTATTACTCAAGGACAGAAAGTATATGTTAACCGATTGAAGTGTTACAACCAGCAAATAACGAAGGAAATAGCGTTGAGCTAAATTATTGCAAAGAATTCCCATTGGTCGAGTGACAGCCACTCTATGCCTTATGCTACATGCGTAGTTATGGGAAAAACTGATTTGCATGAGGAAAGGATTGTGTTGAAGGATGACAATTTGCCATCGTCGTCATCGGCAAGGTGGGTGAGTATAACAGTTGAAATCTTGAAGTCGTTGAATTGTATGTGGGGGGGGGGGGGGGGGAGGGGGGGCGTGTAAAAGGTCTTGGAAATCTCCCTGGTGGCCTTTAGAACCAGTGGAGCGTCTGGTAAATAGTAACGTGAATGAGAATAGTGCAAGAACTTACACCATGACAGGACATGGTAGATGGTCATCTTGCTGTCGATGTTGTAAACTTTAACAACAAGCAAGTAAAGATAAATTCCCTCAACGAGCATCCAACAGAACGCTGCCATCAGAAAATACTGCATCAGGGCCGCTACTGCAACACAAGCTCCCTGTGAAGAAGTGAGGACCTTTATTATAATAAAAGTGTTACTTTTCGTAATGTTCATGAAATATATTTCTTTTACATTACCATTCACTAATACAAGCTATAGGCCCATTACAGTTATAACCCCTTATTAGCGCTGTGCTATTCTGCCTTCTGAGTTTAAGACAAATTCTATGTTATTTTATTCTTCTTTTTTCACATTTTTCGTGGTAGATGCTCCATATTAGAAAACTGCATATTCCTCATAATTATGTGAGATCGGTCAGCGTTGTAAGAGTACCGTATTTAACCGTTTGAGTCTATCAAAGACCAGGGGTTGCCACGTGCGCGGTCTCATCGAAACAGCCGCGGCCAATATGAAGTGGTAAAGCGAAAGATCCAAAAGTCACCGTGTATAACTTACAACTAATGTGATTCAACCAATCTCGAAAGGTGTCTTACCGAATTTTTTGTGGCATTAATTCCTGCGAGAAAGATGATTTGACCAACTCCGAGAGATCCAGCGAGACTCACTCTTATTTGAGAGAGAGGCGGATGAACATCACTGGTAAAAAAGCAAGCAAAGAAACGTATATTGAACATAAAGAACTAGTGTTGAACATCACCAAACCAACACAAGATTCAAATCAGTGGAAGAAATACTGTAAAAGAACACAAATCACGGCTATCGGATACTTTTAAATGCGTCCCTTAAAAAGCTATTTACTGCTTTTAGATGAAAACAAGATTAGTTGAGTAACCAATCAAATTGTATATCAGTTTCTTATGAGCATCATAACAAGTACGTAGTTGAATTATATAATTTTATTACTTACGTGAAGAAAACATAACAGATTATGGTGAGAGTTATTCCAGTGATGGAGAGAGCTAACCCCACGTATGTGAGAATCCCCAGTATCTTCCCGTCTGTGTTTGTGATCTGTTTTACGATTTATTGACAGGAACGAAACAATAGAGTTTGTTATGTTACAAATATTTCAATCATTTCACTTGTCTCCATAACAACGCTGAACGAACTATGCGTTAACTACCCTTGGGAATAGAACGATTTTAAATTGAGTGTGGAAAGTAGTTCAGAATTTGCGTTTGTTTGGTTTTGCGTCAACGCATACTCTTCCTCCACCAATCAGAAGTAAAACCAAAGTCAACCGTGACTCGCCCACACACGTTTCCCTGCGCTTTTTGCCGGCTATATGTATTTGGGTCGAGTTTTGAAGTGCTATCTCGATTGTGTCCTTAATTTGAGATTGGCCAGAGTGATTACTTCGGTTTTTTTGGTCTACGACACTTAATCGAAAAGTCGTTATTACCTCCAGGTCATCTCCAAGGTCGAATAAAACAGCAAAGTGAGTCAAATGGTTGCAGCTACACTCCGTTTCTTCTGAGTTGCTGTTTGATGTCACTACATGACATCCCTCTTTTGACCAGCCATCTGGACTGAAAAGAAGCGTTTAATACAATTTCACAATAGAGCATTAATATTTTTTTTTGATTGGAAAGAGTTAATTGAGGGTTGCTATATTTTTGCTCCTGGTAAGGTACTTATAGGAAAATATGCACGATTAAAATAGTAAGTGATACAGGTCAAACAGAAAATGCATAGAATCCATCATCAATTTTGGTTCCAATTAAACGATGCAACTTGCGACAATAAAAACTACAACAACAACGACAAAAGGAAATAATAATAAAACAACAACAACAACAGCAACGGCAGCAGCAGCAGCAGCAGCAGCAGCAGCAGCAAGAACAACAACAAGATATACAAAATAAGGCAACATTTTAAAAATTTAGTAAAGATTTGTAAGTGATGCAGGTTGCCGTGTCGTGTTAGTATATAAATTAGAGGAGGTTTAACTAGCTTGATCAGTGAAACTGGTTCGGAAAGAAGCACACAACAAGTCTACTATGTGCTTTCTTTATTCTTCTCTCCCATGCTGCTCCTTGCCTACTTCATGATATACATGCACGAAATGCGACATACACGACACAGGTCAAACAGAAATACATAGAATCCATTATCAATTTTGTTTCCAATAAAAAAAAAAATACTTGCAAACCTGATAACGGAAGCAACATTTAATGATATTCTTTTAAAGCAAAGTAGAACGTTAACCTAATTATGCTCACTTTTGTTCGCTGAAGCCGCTCCAAAACATGCAAGCACTCTTTCCATCAACAGCCTAAAAACAGAATTGGTAAATTTTGGTAAAACGAATAGCTAAACATTTATTCACTCTTTTTTCCTGATAATTTATTTCCTTCTTTTCACCTTTAGGTTTCTGAAATTGAGGACAATGTTCTGCTGCAATTGTTCAGGCTTTGGATCCATTGTAGCTGCCATGATTTTGGTGCCAAGACGCCTGAATAGAAAAAAAAAGATATAAAATCCTTGTTACTTTTGATGTGCAAGAGAACATCATAGTCACTTCACATTTTCTAACCTTCGGACGCAATTATAAAGTAATCACATGATTAGGAATTAAATTTGAAAAGCAAAATAGGTACGAGTAAATTTGCGGACCCTCCGATTATGCTGGAAAATTATCCGAAATATTTGGATGTTCTCAGGAAATCTTCGTCGTCTTCGGATGATCTTTGAAAATCTTCGGAAGGAATCAGTTGATACTGGGAAATAAACTGAAGTCTTCGGGGGGGACTTTGGTAATCTGCAGAAATCTTCGGATAATCTTCAGAAATCTTCGGGTGTCCTCCGTTGTAAGTCTTTGGAAAGAATCTGATGAACTTCGGCCATCTTTGTAAAACATCGGATGAACGTCGGCACTTCTTAGAGTTTCCCTGTACTAAGTTCAGAAGTCTTCGTTGTAATTTGCACTAAATTTCTTTCTCTCTGCACCGTGTTTCCAATCACAACTCAGTGTATTATTAAGTACATAATTTCTTTGCGATTTACCTCGTGTTCTTAGTTGCATCGCTATTGGATGGATTCGATGTAAGTAGTTCATGAAGATTCATGTACACTATACCGAGCAGCACCAAATCTACGTTGAAGTAGAAACAAAAAATCAATTACTATAAAGCCTTATTTATAATATGGTATTAAAATAAATGTTGGTCTTCTACCTTATTGCAGGAAATTAACGCTCGTGTTAATTAAGGACGTTCGCGCTAATTTTTTATGCGCATCCTTACTGCGCGCGTAATTCCTGTCGCAACGCTACGCCATCATCGATAATTTAAACTACAAACCTTGAAAGCCGTGCGGAATTACGTGCGCCAATTTTTCAAAATCAGGGTAGTTTTCTTCAGACTTTATCTCTGAAACGAAGTCGGTGATCCCCACTTTTTTTTTATATTTCTGACAAATAAATAACTCATTATCCGTCCTCAGTAAAAATTTTAGAAAAATCTATCGACTAGAAAATTTTCGCGCGAACGTCCTTAAGGTATTGGAAATCAACGCGACATAAATTAACGCGAAGTGAAGGAAAAATTATTTTCCAATAAAGGAAATTAACGCGAAAGAGGTGCTACAATTTCCAAATGAAGGAAATTAACGCGACTGCACAAAGAAAACACATTTATTGTACACACTTTTAACAAGTAAACAAAATCCAAAATCCAAACGCCGGAATCTCGCTATTTCGAGCATTCTTTTCAGGGCCAACGATACCAGTGGATCTCCACTCTGATAAAACAATGCTTAAGAAAATCCGAATAATCGCTCCACTTAATCAATGGCGCGGAAATAAACGCTCCACTAAATTAAGGGCGAGGAAATTAACGCTCACAAAAATTAACGCGACTTAAATTAACGCGAATTTAGAAAATTCGCGTTAATTTCACGAAGCGTTTCCTACAATAAGGCTTATTAATAATTTGGAAATCAGAACCACGGCTTCTTCATAGTTTTAGTTTCGATCGAGAGGATATAGCAAATACTCTACATAGTGTTGCATCACATTTTCAAACACCTCGAAGTTCGTCAAAAAGCTCCGTTGTTCTTTCGAGAGTTTAATATATGAGTTATGCACGATGACGAGACTGACATGATATCTATGGGCCAATTCGCACTAGCGGACAAATTTTGTAACAATTGGTAGATTTCATCACTTGTGTGTCACTTGTTACAGAAAACAAGTGCGAATACGTTTTTTGAGACCTAGAACTTGTCAAACAATTCAGGAAAACAAAGAAGCAGTTGTCTTATGATTGGTCCGCGTTGCACGCGTGATACATTTTGTCAAACAATCGCAAAAACAAGTGCGAACGACTTGTTGGACAAGTGCAAATTTTGTCAAAACGGACAAATCTTCAAAGGGGCCGATGTCCTGCCTCAAGGCAGGACATTTCATGACAAGTCGCATCCAACGCCCCTCATAATACCAGATAACAATACGCTGTTGATTGGCTATTGTGTTTGGTCTGGATTGTACTAAAAAACAACAGGCAAAATTTTTCCGCGATAGGCGGCAAAACATGTTTTTGTGCCGAGTTGAGGTCGTGGAAGGATGGTAATACCGGGGTTGGAACAAATGAATGCGGAGGGAACCAGTTTGTGCCGATAAATGGAGGGGAAAAGAGATAGTTTACTTGCCACCTTTTCCCCGCAGGTCAGCACAAAAACATCACTTCACGCACACTTCAAATGCAAATCGTTTTAAATATTTCACCACGTGGACCTGCCTGATTATTTGATATTTGCACAAGACGACCGTGCCGAGAAATGTACCAGGGTGCCAGTAGCACGTGCAGAGCTATTGTAATAATAATTACACCTTTTGTTGTCTTCAAGATGTCTCTGACTTGTCCCGACAATTTTGTTTTTGTCAAAAATGTTATGACATTTAAAACTTGTCCGATAGTGCGAATCGGCCCTATGTTTGTTTGACAGATCTTATCCGGGCAAGTACAAGTTAGTGTATAAATGGCTACCGGCGAACTATTTGTGTCACCTGGGTCTTAGGTCTTTGCACAATAACTTCTGTTATATGTTGCCTTAAAACTTCTTTACACAAATTACCGTTTTTGCGGAAATTGCTTTGGGGAATGTTGATGAAATTCCGCTCTGCTGGTCCCTCGTTATGGAAATCACTCTCACTTTGGTGTGAAACTCGTTCAATACGCAAACCTGGGAAATAGGAAGAAAAGGGATAGAATGAAAGAACTTTTATCCACACATATGTTGGGGTCCAAACATATCCGATTTCAGGCCTAAATGTCACGTGGACTGCTGGTGTGAAGAGATTACTTTACTCATTAAAGAAGTAGAGTAGAGAGAAGTATTTTCTTTGGACAAGGAAAAATCTGCTACTGTCAGTCTACACCTCCCAGAAACGACAAATTCCAACAAACTGTTTTAATACACATCGAAAGCATTTCGCACCGTCGTTTTGATTACATTATCCTAGGACAAGTGTCAATCCCTTTCCGTTCCATTTTAACTAGTTCCAGTTCTCTTCACTGCAATGTAATATTCAGCTCTTTTCCCACTACAGAGAGATTTAAACTAAGATTGAGTTCTACTTACTAAGTATGCTGTAGACTCTGCTGAGCTGAGGCTTTGATTCATTGAGGTGATATTGGCCGTATTTAATGGCAAAGTCTTCGAAGGCAAGTGCCATTTTGAAGATAAATGACTTCCGTTCCTGCTCTGTTATCAAATGAAGTTGCAGGTCATGGAGAGATATGTTTTTAAACTGTTCGGTGGTATTTTGTAACAAATTTACAGCATCCTAAAACCAAATATAAAGGTTAAAGCAAACAATATTGGAACTGCATTTCATTGTCGAGGTTTCTAATATTTTGTTCTTTATAGAGTCATGCAGTTACCACGAAATATTATGTTCTGTGCTATATGGAAAAAAAGATCCAATTGAAACGTGATAAAGAAGTAACCCATAATATAAGCAAATAAGAAGAAATTTTAAGTGGCTGCTAATCGTGGTGACTGCTTAAAAATAGGGAGTTTAAGAAAACCACAACGGCAACGGCAACGGGAACGTCGCTAAACAAAAGGTTTAATGAGTAGAACAATGGCTGTGCACGTGCGTTTTAATTCTTGGTACATTTCTTTGCCGTCCTCTGCAAAATAACAACGTGAATTGACCGAATTATGCGTTGCCTGGAGAACGTGAACCACGACAGCTAACTTTTTCAATTTCTATTTCGAAATTATCGCTGTGTTCCAGATTTAGTTTTGAGGTAGTTTTGACAGAGAGAAACAAACTAAATGACTTTCGAGTATCGCGATATTCGTAGCTAAAATATAATTCATTTTTTAATCGACGTTGTCCTCGGCGTCGCCGTCGTGGTTTCTTAAACTCCCTAATATCTTATAAGGGGACACCCTGCTATTGAAATGGCAGTTTTCACTACCTACCCCTTTGTCAGTTCGACTCGTAAAATTCAATAAAGCTCCAGCCTGCAAAAGGTACTCCTTTCGGGTGGAGCCTACCCGTCTAGTCAATTATTGGGAGCTTCCGCTCTTCCCCCTCCCCTGGTCTATTAAATGCCAACGATCTTGGCGTTGCGAGGGGAACATGGCAAGCTCGTTCACACTGCCCTAATATGTTTTAAAAAGGTAACCAAGATATTGTGTGTCAAACAAGCAAAAACTTTGTTTTTAGATCCGAAATCTTTATACCTGTAAGGAAGAGGCTCCGTCGACATCTGTTCTGTTCAGCGTAGAAAGAAACTCAATCACCTAGAATTAAGGCATAAAAAGAGTGTTAATATGGGTGGCTTGATTCACATAAATAGGATAAGGGATGTAATATTCATGTCATATCAATGAATATCAAGTAAAGGAGGAGCAGGGATGGTGCAGTAATGACAGCACTTTGCGAGGGTCTGAATGGGGGTACCTCGATAACACTAAACACTTAATTTTTAGGCTCTGTAACATGAAACAGTAAAATTTTAGGCATTTTAACACTAACAGTAAAAAATTCACTGAAATAGTAAATTTTATCCAGAAAGAAACAAAAACGGCTTGACAAAAGACAACATTGTTTTTTTAGTATATCAAGACGTTTTCCGCCATTTTCCGACTATTCCCGATCATTTCGGAAGATTTCTGAAGACTAACGATGATCACCGGGGACTACCGAAGATGTCCGAAGGCTCTCGAAGGTATCCGAACAATATTGAAGATTTCCGGGGAGAACTCCGAAGTTTTTTCACTATCTTTTCGTCGTTATATTCACATATGAAAAAGATATTTTTCGACAGCGTAAAGATACGATTTTTTTAGTTAAAGAAATTCTTGCAGCTGGTGGCATACATGTAGTTTGCTCGATTCGTTCTTGATTTTCAGTCACTGAATCGTCTTTTGCATCTTTGTGGAATGCCACTTTCGTACAAGAGGGTTAAATGGTTTAATCAGACACCAGATCCGCCTCAAATTCCAGCTTTCCATACTCTTACAAAAATTCACAAGCCGACTTTGGTCGGCCGTCCTATCATATCGAGCTGTGAAATGGCCCAACAGAACGCCTATCATCCTTTGTAGACAAACTACTTCAGCCTATAGCGCAAATACAGACTCGTATCTCAAAGATACGACAGATTTCATTAACTTAATTGAAAACACCAAGGTTCCAAGTAACGCAATCCTAGTCTCCATGGTTGTCACTAGCCTTTACACAAACATCCCGCAAGAGGAAGGAATTACTTTAGTATGTCAAGCATGTGAAACCTTTCATGACAAAAACCCTCCCATAGCTACACATTAGCTTAGAAAAATGCTGAGCCTAATCCTAAAAGAAATTTCCATTTTAATGGATAAAACTATCTCCAAACACACGGAACAGCCATGGGCACTTAAATAGCCTTTGCCAATATTTTTATGGCAAAAATAAAAAAGGAGATCTTGAAGCAAAGCGCTAAGCAACCACTAGTGTGGGAAAGGTTTATTGGCGATATCTTTAATTTGTGGGACACAAACAAAGAATACATTCAGGTTTTCATTGCGAAATCAAATTCTTATCACCCTACAATCAAGTTCACCGATGAAGTCTCCGAAAATGAAACAACATTCTTGGACACAACAGTCTATAACGGAGAGCGATTCGGGAATGAAAGCATTCTTAATGCGCGTTCACATTTCAAACCAACTGAAACCTTTCAGTGCACTCACTTCAACAGCTGTCACCTACCAGGCATTAAAAAAGGCTTTTTCAAAGGAGAAGCTCTCAAACTTCTAAGAACAAACTCTTCTTGAGTTACTTTTACAGACAACAATAAAACCTTCAAAACGTGCCTTATTTCTAGGGTTTATCCTAAGAAATTGGTGGAAAAGATCCTCTCAGAAGGTAACTATGCAAACAGAAAAACAGCTCTAACACAGAAAGAGAACGCACAAAAAGCTTCTACCCTTTGTGACGCAATTTTAACCATCATTACAATGTTTGGAAAGCATACTAATGAACAAATGGCATTTAATACAAGAACAACCATTACTCAGAGAGATATTCAAGGAGCCTCCCTTGATTTCTTATAGAAAAGGAAAATCGCTTAAAGACATGCTTGTGAAAGCAAAACTTAAAAGGCTGTGGAACAACACAATGGACACACAGCAGGAGTTGCGTAGCTCTGTCAATCCCCATTTTAGTAATGATTTTTGAAGAGCAGCTAAAAATTTACAATGTTATAAGATGGAAAAAACACTCCAAACACTTAACAGTATTTTTTCCGGAAACGGTAAACATTAAAAAAGTGGCCATTATAACAGCAAACACTAAAAAATGTGGGCAAATAACACTAAACACTAAACCCCATTCATACCCTCCTTTGCCTTTCACTAGTTCAAAGTTCGAATCCTGGACCTGATTTCATTTTATATAACATCATGCCATGAAGATTTCAATCGTAAGTCGATTAAAAGAATAAAAACAAAGTTTGCACTTACTGTTCACAGTCACCTATTTTTCCGTGAGAAGGTAGGGGTTGATCGTTAAGTTCAAAGGGCCGCCATTTTGATTTCTTCATGCCAGCGAAACTGGGAAGAGTACAAAATGCGTGTGGGAAGGGGCTCTGGGCTGGGCGGGTGGTGTGATAGCGTGAACCAAAAAGCGTCAAAAAATGTGAAACAATATGGGTAAAGCGATTTTTCACAAACAATTCAGATAATTGATGCACACAAACATACCAGTTCTTCCGTCCGAGAAATGTTTTTGGATTTAATGCTACTGGGCTTTGATGATATCTCTGGTGATGATAAAGTCGATACTGTCGTCGCTGGGGTAAATGATGATGTTGTTGCTGAAGATGACGATCTCGACGCTAACGCTAATGATGTTAATGCCACTGATGATGTAACTGGAGATGCTAATTGTGAAGGTGACGATGCTGCGACCACGAATGCTGTTACTGATAAACACGGTGCTGATGTTGTCGATGGCAGTGGTGATATTGATGGTACTGCTGTTGTTGATGATACTCTTGATGCTAACAGCGGAGTTCCTGTATGTGGTTGCAATTGAAACATCTCTGTCAACGTCGTTAAAATGAAACAATACAAATGTGTTCAAATGTGTTAATAAAAAAAAAATCACTTTATTTGAGTGCTGATGTTTCTAGCACTGCTGTGCTAATTGAGGACACTGTAAATCTGAGGAACAAATATTAGAAATCAAACAGAAACTTGCCAAAAATTTCAACTGGCAGGAGGCTGACCAGTCAGTTATTTGCAAAGCGTGTTGGAGCTGAATTCGGGACCACGGAAGACAAATCCATCTAGCGACAGGGAGGAGGATTCGGCTAGCAACTGGGGGAAAAGTGGAAACGGCTTGAGAGTGTTGTAGGCTCTTCAGTCGGGACAATAAACTTGGTAAACTGTTCGTCTTTGAATCGACAGCGCACCCATGTATTAATTTATATTTAAAGAATGTGTTGAATAAAACGCATTAAGAAGTTTTGTACTTTCGTATTTTTGGGGGGACTAACAATTGTGAGTTATTGCGGTATCTTAACGTTTTGGTTTTCTATATATTTTTCCCTCATGACTCTGGTTGAGATCAATAACTAGTTTAAGCAGCAGGGTAACACATTGGACTACTCACCAATGTAAGAATGGTGACTAGTATCATAATGGTTTGATGCTGTTCTGGATACTTCTGTTGTAACTTCCATTGTAGAAGTGGTAACGAACGTTTTAGTGCAGCTCTGTGCGTTACAAGTCTGCGTGCAGTCGTCCTTGTTGCATTTAAAGGCGCATCCACCAACACTGCAGGTCTGCTTGCAGTCATTACCGCCACATTTATGGGTACATTCACCAGCTCTGCAGAACTGCTTACAGTCATTACCGCCACATTCAAGGGTACATTCGTTAGCATTGCAAGTCTGCTGACAGTTCTCCCCGTTACATTTAAGGAAACATCTATCAGCGTTACAAGTCTGCTGACATTTTTTCCCGTTACAGTCAAGGGTACATTGGGCACATTCATTAGCTCCACAAGTCTGATGGCAGGATTCCTGGTTACACGGCTTATTGCATGTCCCAGATTGGCTAAAAGATTGATCGACTATTCGCAGTTTCCACATACAAAATAATCAGATGAAGTCAAATGCAATAAATTGAATAATAATATACGCAAAAACCCTGCCTCATCCCCAGTCGCTCGCGATCGCTTATCCGGGAGATTTGTAGTTTTCCACCCCATCACCCACTAATCCCCCCGCTCACGATAACGATTTTTTTTTTTGCCCGACATCTGCTTTTCCCTGCAAGCCAGTAAAAACCGAAGCAATGTGGCTAGGCGGATGGAAAGATAAAAAAGTTGAACCTTTCGGTTTAAGAGGCCAAAAGAACCCTTTTAATACTCTCGGTGTTGTCTTGTCTTTTTCTTACAATCATGTAAATGCTGACAGATCGACTCGACTTCGGCGAAAAAATACTTAGCACTTGGAAACGGAGAAACTTGACTCTTTATGGATAAATCAGGTCATTATACTCAAGAAATAAATAAACTAGTCTTCGACTTTCTATGTGCGGGAAAGCCCCCTAAAATCAAAAGAAATACCCTAATTGGAAATAAAAAAGACGGTGGTTTAAAAATTTTAACAGACATACAGAATACAAGACGATTCACAAAATAATCCCTAGCCAGCTCTTGCACAAACATGGAAGCCTCGCCTTTTTAACCAAAATTCAACTTTCCAAGAAATATACTCGACCACGAGAAGAAACTTCCTCCATTTATAAAAAAATGTGAGATAAAATGCAACTTTCCAAGTTGACTCTTTTATTGACTGTAAAACGCTTCCAAGAAGCGAGCTAGTATCAGAGTAGTATGGAACAGCAGAAAAATTCTTGTAGAAAATAAACCTGTCATTTATCACATTTAGTATCACGTCTAAGCACATCATTTGGCGCGCTTCGTTAATTATGCGAGCCTCGTTTTAGCGTGTGTTTTGAGAACCACCATCTTGAAAGTTGTTGTGTAGAGCTGTCAAGCCTAGAGTTGAGTTTCTCAATGGAATTAAATTGAAGAAATACTTTACAACGTCGGCATCACCAAGGTACGCGACTTATTAAAATAAAACAGCGACTTTCTAAAATGGCTTGAGTTTGCATTAAAATCCAATCTGAATGTTCCTTTTACTAAATATTGTGGTCTTTTAAATGCAATTGCAAAAGTTTGGAAACCTAATTTTAAAAACCCAATTCCAATCGTCGAACACAATACTTCTGCCAACCCTTTAAAAACTAGTTCTATTTACTCCTCTCTTTTAAAAACCATTTTCATTTCCCCCACCGCTGAAACCAAAATACTTCGTCACGGTTTTACCAAAAAGAGGGTCGTACAGGGGGGGTCTCTGGCACGATTCACGGACGAAAAAAATAACGAATCACGGATCACAGATATTGAAATTTCATTTTCCCGAATCACGAAAATAAGTACTCTTTTATCCTGTTCTTACGCTACAAATAGTGTTTGAAGAAATCAAAATTGATTAAGAAATTACGAAAATAAGAAAGAAACACACTCTTTTATCCTGTTCTTACTCTACAAAGAGTGTTTGACGCTACGATAATTATACGGAGATCGCATTTGAGGTCTTGCGTCTCAAAATCACGCAAAATAAAGTCAATAAAGTGGTGAAATCACGAATATCGGTTATTAATTCAAGCTCTTCACGTGTCACGCAAAACCTTCTGGTCACGGGTCACGAAGAATAAATTTATTAAATTCACGTTTCACGGAAAATAAAATCAGCTAATCACGCGTCACGAGAATACCCCTGTACGACCCTCCAAAAACACCTTCCAAAAGGTTTATCGCATGCCATTTGCAGTCACAAATGAAGTAAAAATAATAATGTTTCAGTATAAAGTGATTCACAATGTGCTTCCAAGCCGCGTTACACTTTATCGAGACGGCCTCTCAGAAAACGCCATATGCAACTTTTGCAATGTCGAACACTGATAAACTACGATCACCTACTCATAAACTGCACTCTTGCAGTCGATTACTGGACCCTGCTCCAAAACTGGTGGTACCAACAAATGAATGAAACAATAAAGTTATCCGCAACCCATGTACTTTACGGCTGGCATGATAGAACAAAGCATTGGCAAGCACTCAATTTAATTGCCTACTTATAGGTAAATATTGTATTTTTATTTGCACAAGCACTTGGGGAGATGATTGAGATTTCAATTGCTTTTTACTGTTACTTTACAGAAAACTTGAAATCCTTAAAGAGATCGGGACTGCAAAAAAAGCACTACCAAAATATTTTCGCAATTGGCTTTTGTTACTTTAATTAACTTTAATTACTTTAATTGTCTCCCCACAGTGCACCATTAGAACTGTCACTCAAAAGGCCCATGATGATATCCTTTGCATTTGACGTACAATGCACTGATGGAAATAGCATAAAAAATGACGCTTTTGTAAAGTGCATTATATGGGTAGGCTTTTTTACGCATTATGTCAGAAAGAAGAAATCTATGTCTTAATGAAAGTCAGCTTAAGTTAAGCCCAGACATCTTGAACCTGACTCTCGCCGTTAAATTTACATTTCGTTTCATTTTTTTTGACATAATTGAGCTATTCATCTAAGGGCCGTCCGCACAAGCGTATTAGCATAAAAGACACGCTTTTTAGCCTTAAAAGATGACATGACATATGGTCGATGGTAGGGAATCTGCCCAAAAAAAAAAAAAGGTCCCAGTTTATGTTGCTTATTACAAGCCTAGAACGAATGACGAAAGACACTGCGTTAGATGCAGTGGACGAAATTCCAAATAAATTTTAGGTTAAACGGACGTTCTCACCGGTTAACAGGAGACAATTTTAAGAATGGATATTTAAATTTCGTTAAATTAAAGAGAATTAAAGGAGGATAAAATGGAGAAAGGAGTCATTTTGTTAAAGTCACAAGCGTTTCGGGCGAATCTCTGGGTTAAGCCGTTAGATCATGGTATGTGCGAGGCCCTCTGGTTGTATTGCATTGAATTCACCACCAATGTTTCAAAGCTGGGTTTCTTTTGGTCCTTTTGAACTAGAACACAAAGCAAAATACAACCTGGTGGTTTAAAAAGATGATAAAGAAAATGAAGCCCATACTTACTCAGCAAGATGAAAACAACGAGGTAACTCGCAAACATTTTCATATAATCTTTCACCCTCTTGGAAATTTTTTATCCCCAGCATGAAATTAACAGAACCACCTGCTTAACACAACACTGCTGAACGATCTTGTCACGTTTGCATATTGGTTGACACTTTAAATTATAACAAGCTTAAAATTTTCGCTTTCTACGCATTATATCAGAAGAGAAAAAAATTTTGACTTAATGAAAATTAAATTCATGCACATATCTTTGAACCTGACTCTCGCCAGTAAATTTTTGCATCTTTTCCGTTTTTGACATAATTGAGCCGTTTTTTTCTGAAGGCCGTTCGCACAAGCGTATTAGCATATATCGCATCCTTTTCAGTTTAAAAAAAGTGACATGACCTACATGCATGGTCGATGGCAGGGAATTTTATGCAAGAAAACAGATTAAGCCCCAATATAAGCCTAGAGCGAACGACGAAAGACACTGTGTTAGATATAGTGGACAAAATTACCAATGAAATAAAGGTTTAAAGGACGTTCTCACCAGTTAACACAATACACTTTTAAAACTGAATATTTAAATTTCGAGAAAAGAATTGCAAGAAAAAAAAAAAGAAAGAAAAGAGGAGAAAGGAGTCACAAGCGTTTCGGGCAAATCTCTGTGTTAAACCGTTACATCAAGGTACGTGCGACTGTTTATTTAAAACATAATCGCGAGCAAGCAGTTGTTATTTTTTATTAGGGCGAACGCAGTTTTTATGAAAACGAAAACATTGTCGAGGCCATCTGGTTGCATCGCGTAGCGCCTAACAATGATTTTCATTTCAAGTTTCTTCCTTGGGAGATTGATGATAGAACACATGAATTCTCCATCAATCTTTCAAGGCTTGGTTTGTTTTGGTCCTTTTAAACAAGAACACAAAGCAAAATACAACCTGGTAGATTAAAAAGCTGATAAAGAAAATGAAGTCCATACTTACTCAGCAAGATGAATACTGCAAGGGAACTCACAGACATTTTCATATAATCTTTCATTATCCTGGAACAATTTATCCCCAGCATGAAATTAATAAAAACACAAGTAATCAGCGGTTAGTCTGCAGTTAATACGGGTTTCGTCTTAAACGTAGAAGGTTAAAATAGTTGCGATAGCAACACACCTGTTTTGTGGATCGTTACATATTTCAATAGAAGGAAAAGAAGGATTATGCATTTTGGCAATGGGTGTTTATTTGTATTGACGTCATTTAAGGTGGGGGTAAACGTGAATATGAGTGAAATTTTAAGAGGTTTAAAGAATAGATAGGAGAAAGAAAGAAAGAGAGTTGACCCCAATGCAAGAGCATCCCAGGTTGTCAGGGGACTGTTTGGGTGTCCATCTACTAATTTTTAACTTCAAACTCTAATTTTAAAATCACATTAAATCCCTAATATTTCTTATTTCTCCAAATTTTACTAATCCTTTGAGAAAAACTATCTCTTCCCAAACATCCCCAAAAATCACCCAAAAATTTACAAAACACCGCTAAACATAGCTTTGTGAGATGAGCTGAGGGTTTCTGGAAATGCTAGTAACAGGAGCGAGATATTCGCATTAAACCCAAATTAAGCGGTGGAAAAACGGGCTTCGGGTTTATCCCCGCCTTGAATAAAGTAGTGTTTCTAAATTTACAGCAAACAGACGAGGAATAGTTACTTTGCACTTGTTGGTGACATGGCCATGCCAGTCACTTAGGATATTCCAGTACGACGATAGGGGGAATAAGTGCAAGTTTTAGCAAATCTTCGTTGAAGCACTCGAGGAGTTTCCGAATTATTTTATCCATTAAAAAACTAGCGCGAGCGGTCACGAGTACTCCAGGAGCAATCGCGCGAACAAATACGTCAAATAAGTCATGTCGCTTAGGAACTTCTGATACGAAAACCGCGGGCTCAGTCACTTCTACGAGAAGTGATCGCGCCATCAACTGGCACCTGTTCCCCCGACTGACGAAGGGTTTTCCTAACATAAAATAAATGGACATATGCAGGGGAGGGGAGCGAGGATAGCACAGTGGTGAGAGCATTCGCCTGCCACCAAAGTGGTCGGCCGGGTTCGATTCCCGATCCCGGCGTCATATATGGATGAAATTTGTTGTTGGTTCTCTACTTTGCTCCTAGGGTTTTCTCCAGGCTCTCCTGGTTTCCTCCGTCCACAAAAACTCTTTGGGAACAGTGGCCGAACCCCCATCAATACATCAATATTATTATTATTATTATTATTATTATTATTATTATTATTATTATTATTATTACAAGTGAAACCGGTAAAAACAATATATAATTATATATCCCATAGAAAACAGGTAAATGCGAAAATAGATTAGTGTGTATCAATCAGATCAATCTGCAGCTTACTTTCATAAGCAAATGCCTACATTGTGCAGTTCCAGAAAATATCCTTACCCACCCCAAGGATGGTCATTGGAAATTCCGAGGGGGATGGGGGTCTCAATAGCACAATTTTTTAAAAGAAAGTATGAAGCTAAACTGTAATTCCCAGGGGGTGGGAGGGTCCAAACTAAAGAACCATCCTTGGGAGAGGTATGGATATTTTTTGGAAACACACCTTGAGGAACCAAGCCTGTGCTGCAAAAAAACTTGACACATCAACTTAACCTGGAAACATTGAAACAGTTTTTTTTTGTCATGAACCCCAGAATGGTTTTAAAACTTACATGTAATTAAGTGTCAGTATTTACATGTAGCCTTATTGGGTTCTGGGATGTTCATATCATATAAATAGCTATAAATGTCACTCAAGTATATTCAGGTTTAAACTGGCAACATGTGGGAATCATTCATGTGACAAATTTATTACATTGACACACTGTGTATTTTTGAGTTCATTTTGACTAACAGGAATGCCCTTGCAAAGTCTTCAAGTCACCTGTAAAAAGAAACAAAACACACAAAAACCATTTATTTTGATGAAATTGCTATTTTCCAGCATGCAGACTCAGTATATTAAAATTAAATGGCCTTTTTCAGTGTGTGAAAAAAACTGGCTGCTTTTATGTTGGGCTAGTGGAACCAATAATTTTTTCCACTTGCTAGATAGCCAAATGACATTTATGGATTCTTATTTTTTGTTGTAGTTGTTTCGAAAGAAACATGGGACTTTGGGTAAGCTTATATTGGTTTCACCTTGCCCAGTCTCCAGTCTGGGTCAGGCAAGGAAGAAATCAATGTTCTTTGCACCCCTCCTTTCATTAATCATTACAGAAAAATGTCATTTATTTTAATTAAATGTTTAAAAATGTTTTTGTAATCTGTTCATTTCAAAACACTATGTCACAGAAATCTGTGTTTGCTTTTCTTGTAGAGCAAGTTGCCAACAAAAACTAAGCTGGAGTTTGTTTAAATCAAATTTACTGCTACTACTTGGCTAATTCCCATATGAGTTAAAAAAAAAAAAAACTTGGGTCTTGACAAAGTGCTAGCCAACAAGCCATGAGAGCCATTCCACTATATATAAATAGCACATTGGTTAGCCTGAAAAGCTCCCTGGTTAGCCAAAGCAGTACTCCAGTTAGCCTGAGTATAGTTAGCTGAGGTGGCTTGAGGTTATGCTAATGACTGGACTTAGGTATTTCTGGCTTGTATGGCACTTATGTGTCATGAAACATGCAAGCCATGCAAGCAATTCCAGTTAGCCTGCATAAGATTCTGGTTGGCCTACATAGTACTCCGGTTAGCCCTAAAAGCACTTTGGTTGCCAAACGGTACATCATGTTGCTTGCAGTTAGCTTTATATTGGAATTAGGGTTCTCTGGCTTGCTTAAGTTTAAGGCCTCATGAATTTTTACATTGCTACTTTAAAATGCTACTGAAGGTCATCCAACAACTGAAAATACAGGCCTTAAGAAAATATCAAACAAATTTTTTATAAAGTAGACAAATGTCTGGTCAAAAAGCAGATCTTAAATGCCTCAAGTAATGAATGTGTGTAGAGAGAAGGAGGGGAATTGCTAGAATTGACTGTCACATAACTATGTTAAAACTAAGAGATCTACAACTACCTGAACTTGTTATAATCCATCGTTTAACTCAGCAGTAATCCAGAATGTCCTCAGTTCTGAATTCTGTAAATCCTGTCAAAACATTAGGCATTCTATTAGTCCCAAAAATTACCTGTAGACCACAAAATGCAAAAGAAACGGAAATCTATGTTTACCAATAAAATAAAACATCATGGGAAGAACAAATTCTAAGTTAAGAAATGGTCTCATTTATTAAACATGCCCAAAGAGGCATTCCAAAACGTGAGTAGCACTGGTTAATTGAAGTCTAGATTAGGTTGACTGCAAGTAGTCTCTAGTCTAACTTTAATAAAAAAAGAGATCATACTGAGCTGAAAATCACATCAAAGGTGTTGCAGTAATTTCAAATTTCTCTGACATCATTTTTCTTTGCGGCCTGAAATGGCCACTTGGTCAATATTTTGAGGAACATCCCCTCACGTATAAATAATGAAAGGATGCGATTCTTATTAATTTGAAGTACAGTAGCTTAAAATTCAGATGACAAACATAAATAACAGTTACATGCCTCGACGAAATGACTCCTCGTTCTCACTATCTATTTTTACGCCGAGCTCGGCTATAATTCCAGTAAGCTAAGTTGATAAACATGATAAACGTCGAAGACATAAGCTTCAACCAGTCTAAAAAAGAAATCATTGTACAATGAGAAACGCTTACCTCAGGTCCCCGTAAGTTTCTGTTACCCACGTTTTCGCACGTTTCTACTCATTCCATATTCTTCTTTATCGGGAATACAAATGAAGGAGGTATATCCTACGTTTGGGGACTCGTTTTGATCGCGTCAACAAGGAAAAACATCGACAAAACTGTCCTCTATAACTCAAAATCACGCCATTAAATTCTCCTTTCTTGTCGCCATTCGTCGCCATTTTGAAATGCTCTTTTCGTGAGCCCGCGATACGAACCACGGGGAATCCGCTGGGGAGACCCCAGCAGGGGGGAGGGGAGGGGCAGCTACTTAACCTCTCCCCGGGCCGACTCCTATCGTCTGAAAGATATTAAATCCATCTTCGCCCAAAGCAATTGAAATGAGAAGAAACTGACAACGCCATCATAAAGAGCATGCACTCCTGCCTTTGGCAAAATTTTCTTTTATTCCTACAGCAAATGATCGCTGAGTAGAAAGCCAACAAACTTTTCAATTGTATTTTTTACTTCTGTACATTTTTAGGAAAAAGTAATCATGGCCATTTTTTAAAACACTGTTTCAAAGGCTACAACTTCGCGTAAAAAAAATCCTAAGAGGGAGATCCTAGTAAAGTTTTCAAGCGAATTTAAAAATGCGGTCCGCTCTGGTCACGTGACCGATGACGTCATAACAGTAAAAGTGATAAAAATGGACTTAACATATAAATATCTAGCAACCTGTAATTTGTTGTTTCCTCACATTTAATGCAACGCCAGATAGGCACTTGTACCCAGACTCCCACTTTTTGAAAATCGTACATAGCTCCCTTAATATTTATATTTTGTTCGGTACCCGGGCAGTCTGAAATGCTTCACACCAATGTGCTTCAAACTGCAATGACTGCTTTTTCAGTAACAAAATATCTTCGTCACAGTGAGCAAAAACGAACTTGAGAGCAATGTCACGTGACTAATGACGTCATCGCCCTACGTCTTATACAAGAAGTGGTTATTGTTAAGAGTTATTTCTATACGAAGTTGTACTCTTGCTGGCTTCAAACTGACCAAGTTATTTGGCATTGACGATTTTTCAGCTGCAAAGGATTTTGGGAAGGTTTTTATTATAATTATATATTGTTTTTATAATTATTGCTATAACCATTATCACTATCACTATCCACAGGGAGCCCACACAAATGGAGCGACTGTTGATGTTTCAAAATTATAAAGGAGTGTCGCGGAAAACCGAAACGTTCCTATCTGCTTGAACTATAGCGAGTAACATTCAAATTATGTTCAGAATAAACGTAAAGTTACCTCGATCGTCGTACCTTGTCGTCTTTGTAGCTCAAAACGGCGAATTTAAGCGATGTACTGTTTTTTTTTTTTTTTGCGATGCTGTCTAAGTGTAGACAGCATGTAAAGTAGACTGCATCGCAAAAACCCAGGAAGTCGCTAAAAATTCTTCGTTTTGAGCTACAAGGATGACAAAGCACCACGATCGATGTAACTTATTGTTTTGAACATAAATGTGAATATTACTCGTTATAGTTCATGATGATAGGAACGTTTTGGTTTTCCGCGACATTCCTTTATAATTTTGAACATCAACAGCCGCTCCATTTGCGTGGGCTCCCTGTACACTATCATCATCATCATCACCATCATCATCATCATCATCATTATTATTATTATTATTATTATTATTATTATTATTATTATCATCATCATCATCATCATTATTATTATTATTATTATTATTATTATTATTATATGCTCGTGACAGTTGTCGAAGAATGCTGTATATCATGAAAATGGAGATTTACGGAAAGTTAAAGGTGACCTTTCACGCGAAAACGTACACTAACGGTTATCCGTTTCCAGACCGTCCAGAAGCCGTTCGAAATAACTTTGCATCCGTTCGAACGGGTGTCGGTAAAACGCCGACTCGGGGCCGGGGCCGGGGTCGGGGTCGCGGTCAATTTTTTAAAAAAATAAATAATGTATATAAGCGTGTGGCGCATTTCGAGTTGAAAAAAGCATCTCCTTCACAAAATAGCCGGGAACTTGATCCTTCCATAAGTTCAAAAGTATAAAAGAAGAAATTTGTGGTCTAGCAGGCGACAGGTGAAATTCTAACAGCTTGGCGGATAGATTGTGCTGCCGACTTCTGAGCGCTAGCTCGAATGAATATTCCCTCGCCAACAGAAGGATGACCTTTTTCAGGTTTATTATATTGTACATGCCGATGCGTTTGTGTAGCAAGAGAAAAGTAATTCAGATTTATATCGTTAAAATAAAGCCGCCATTCGTATCCAAAAAAAATATTTACAAGGAAGCAGAATTGTTTTGTTTAGACAGAGAAGCTCGCATGTCCCGCAGTCTTAAAGTTTCTACATTTTTGATACTGTTTAATACAAATGGAGGTATCTAGCCATCTCTCCAATTTGTGTGACCAAAATGCGGGAATACATTTTTAATTACCACGGTTTGCATTGATACGCGATGATCGAAATCAAAACATCCGACGTTTCCAAGATTTCCGTCAATATCAATGTTTGAAATGACGTTTCGCATGAGCGATCATGAAGTTTAACCGGCCGACAGAAAGAAGTAGAAGACCACAGAAGCTCGGCCAAATTTAACTTTATTACACAACAAAGACATTTTAAAGATTCTGCGAGACTTTATCTTCAGTTTCAAGGCTTTTGCGTTTGGAAACTGAATGAAACTAAACGGTTTCATAGATCTTAACTAAAGACTGCCAGACTGAATGTCACGATACATTCCGCGGCTCGGCGAACATAAAGGTTCTGCATGTACCTTATATTTTTGCGGTGTTTATTCGGACCGTTTAGTGAGACGAAACCCTGAAGCTACAAAAGAGTTAACTTGCGCCCTGTTAAAGGAGATTTGCCCGCGGAATAAAATTTATTTTTCGCCAGTTCACTTTAGCGATCACTCGCCCGAAACGTTCCCGGAAACTCTTTCAAACTAGCGCTCAGAAGTCTATCCGCCAACATGTGGCCAAGCTGTTAGAATTTCACTGCTAGACCACAAATTTCTTCTTTTATACTTTTGAACTTATGGAAGGATCAAGTTCCCGGCTATTTTGTGAAGGAGATGCTTTTTTCAACTCGAAATGCGCCACACGCTTATATAATTTTTTTATTTTTTCTGATTCGGTGAATTTTTTTTAAAAATATAAAAAATTGACCGCGACCCCGACCCCGACCCCGGCCCCGGCCCCGGCCCCGGCCCCGGCCCCGGCCCCGGCCCCGGCCCCGGCCCCGGCCCCGGCCCAGGCCCCGGCCCCGGCCCCGGCCCCGGCCCCGGCCCCGGCCCCGGCCCCGGCCCCGGCCCCGGCCCCGGCCCCGGCCCCGGCCCCGGCCCCGGCCCCGGCCCCGGCCCCGGCCCCGGCCCCGGCCCCGGCCCCGGCCCCGGCCCCGGCCCCGGCCCCGGCCCCGGCCCCGGCCCCGGCCCCGGCCCCGGCCCCGGCCCCGGCCCCGGCCCCGGCCCCGGCCCCGGCCCCGGCCCCGGCCCCGGCCCCGGCCCCGGCCCCGGCCCCGGCCCCGGCCCCGGCCCCGGCCCCGGCCCCGGCCCCGGCCCCGGCCCCGGCCCCGGCCCCGAGTCGGCGTTTTACCGACACCCCGTTCGAACGGCTTGGTTCAACCGTTCGCTAAAATCGGCAATCCGTTCGAACGGTTTGGGAAACCGTTCGCTAAATTTCTCAGGCCGTTCGAACGGTTTGGTCAACTGTTAGCTAAATTTCTCAATCCGTTCGAACGGTTTGGCCAACCGTTCGCTAAAATTCTCAGGCCGTTCGAACGGTCAACCGTTTGTAAACGAAAAGTCAACAATCCTTTTGAACTCCCTCTGGCTTGGACAGTAGTTCAATTATAAATCACCTACCGAACCATTCTATCAGTTCAGCAACCCGTTTGCTAATTAGTCCGTAACTTTTATCTTCAGTTTGTACTCTGTGGTTAAGAAATATAACTTCAACTGCCTATTTATTTCAGAACCACAGTCGATTTGTTTTAGCTGATAATTTGCTCGCTTGTTTGTTTGTTTTTTTTCCTTTTTACGCTTTTGGGGGATGCTTTCTTGACCTTTTAGCACACTTGCCGCCAAATCGTGAAGTACATCTGTAGTCACGAAAACAAACGCATTACCAGTAAAAGCTTGTTTATCAACTTGGCGAGCTTTAAATAAGATTCAGTAAAAGTTTCATAGTAGATTGAGGAACAGATATTAAACATTTATGTGAGGGGAATCTTTCGGGGAACGGGCTACATTCATCAAACGCCGACAAAGTATGCAAATGTCGGCTTCTAATTAATCAAGCCAGAAGTTTATTTGCCGTTCAGCTGGATTTTCTGCCGACTAGAATTACTTTTATCTGATCAAAATAACTTTTTCGTTCAGTTCTAAATCTTACGCTGGGTTCGGGATCAGTGTTACTATTTTTATAGCTTGAAAGAGATAAGAAACGACGAAACACTCGTATCCTGTCCCGCCGTCCCAGACATGCCATATGCTGGAAAACAACTCGATGAATGAACTTGTTTTGTATTTGCTTCTCGTCTATCCATTCGGTGTGGCAAAGTTGAAAGAAACAATAAATATCCAAACATTTGCCGAGTTCTGATACCTTTCAAATGCACGTGTGAAAAATTTTAAGCAACGTCCTCAGCCACAAAGAGAACAATAATTTTACCGCCAACATAATATTATCGCTGGACAAGTTGTCACGCTCTTGTGTTGAAACTGTAGCTATTTGAAGTGGCCGGCTGTAAAGCTTGACATACCGTACACGAGAAAAATGTTCGATGAAAGCATAAGCCTGCTTTTAGCGCTAGCAAACATAAGGAGGATGTGAATTGAATTAACTCAATGAGCCCGACATGCTGTGTAAACAAACAACATGTCAATGTTTATACGGATCGAATTCGCTTTCTCTGTTTTGCTGTTTGCGGTCAATTTCGGAAATTTCATAAACAGTTCGAATGTTTTGGCAAACCGTTCAGAAAATTTCATAAACCGTTCGAATGTTTTGGCAAACCGTTCGCAAAATTTCATTAACCGTTCGAATGTTTTGGCAAACCGTTCAGAGAATTTCAGAAACCGTTCGAACGTTTTGGCAAACCGTTCGAGAAATTTCATAAACCGTTCGAACGTTTTGGCAAACCGTTCGAGAAATTTCAGCTAATTTTATGAACCGTTCGAACGGTTAGCTTGCCCCGTTCGGAATACTTAATAACCCGTTTAGCCGTTCGATGAAACCGTTTCGAACGGCTTGGTAAACTGTTCGTAGACCGTTCGATAGCCGTTTGTTTCAGCCGTTTAACGGAAAACCGTTTAGTGTACGTTTTCGCGTGAAAGGTCTCAAATTTCATTTATTTATTTAACAATTATTCCATGAGCCCGCGTTGGATACGAGGCGAAGAATGTAAACGAAGTGAGAGTATGAGGAGGCGGGAAAATTTGTGGCGCTGTGTTCACTTCTTGAGATAAATTAAACATGCGAGGAAAGCGAGCGAGATAGTTTTCTTCTGAAGGTTTTCCTCGGACAATCTCCTCCTAAATCGTGTATTCATCCTGGAAAATTGTGGCAACATTAAGATTTACGGGAAGATCCGAAGTAATAGCTTTTCTGGAAAGTATACATTGTACTTGTTTACGCCTCCACGGCTGTCATCAAGACTACTACATTATGCTGAAACGAAATTGCACTCAGAGTCGATGAAGTTTATTGAAGTATAAAAGGACAAGATCAAGATTGAAAGGTAACAAACTTAACTGAAGCCGGCTGAGCCTAATTGTACGTCGAACACTGAATGAAATTGTGTCAGTTTTCTGGTCTTCCCGTGAATTATTTTCTGCTTTTCTTCTTCGTTCAGTCGCTCTTTTTGTACATTAACAAGTATTTTTAATTAAACGTTTCGCATCAATCCTTTCAGTTTTACGTAGTTGAGTCAACTATTGCATTTTTGTGGTATATGTGTGCTTTTAGGGAAGGCACTGTCGATTATTTCTTGTGTAAGCTTTTAAAGCTCGCCAAATTTACCATTTTCTGATGGAACTTTCGCGTTCCGCAGGAAAATTTTAAGCTGAGCGGCACTTGCCGCACTCGTTTCCCATATAAGGTCAAACATAGGTATATTGGCTGAAGCCGAGATTCACAAAGCTAGAAATGCAATATCCGAGGTTGAGAATGAAATAATTATTATTGTTTTTATATGCTCGTGACAGTTGTCGAAGAATGCTATATATCATGAAAATGGAGATTTACGGAAAATTAAAGGTCGCTTAGAAAATGGATTAACTGGACGCCGATAGTCGAGAGCGACATGGTGCCATTTTTGGTATATACGCTTCAACAATTAGACCAAAGAACAAACACGTTGCACAAAGATATCGATGAAATGAAAACATGCCTAACTTTGTGGTCAATGAAGTCAACGATTTAAAGCAGAATTTGGAAGAAAAAGAGGATAAGAGTAGCGCGGGAAAATTGGTGAGGAAGATCAACGACTTAGAGAAGAGGACAAAACAAAGCAATGTCGTGTTTTGGAATATTCCAGACGGTGCCGAGGAGGGTTCTACATGTGAAGAATTGATTAGTGATATAATATTCAATCACCTGAATCTGGAACGGGATGTCGAAATCATGAGAGCTCATCGCACAACGACAAATTAGAAGTAATGGAGTACAGCCATCAAGGCCAATTCACGCTGCCTTGTTGCGGTATCCTGACAAGCAGTTTATGCTTAGAAATGCTGCTACAAAGCTAAGGATAGCCCTCATGAAGGGGAGAAAATTTTCATTTCTGATGATGTTTCGAAAGCAGTGAGAGATGAGAGGAAGACAGTAAAAGAAAGACAACTAGAAGGAATTTTGCAGCCGAGAAGATGTCGAATATGCATTCATCAGAGTCCTTGGAGCATCTCGGCCCGTATCCTTTATAAAGCAAACGGATCAGCAAAATTGAAGTCTCTCTTCTAACCTACTCCTGACGACATTGATATCGACAAAATATCGTTATATATATAGTTTGTCGTATTTTTCCTTCTTATTTTCAGGGCTGTAAACGTGGTTTTCAGCTTAAATAAGAAACGTTGACCACCGTTAAAATTCATTGTGTCCCAGTTCAAATGATCATATTGTTATTTGTAATATAAGCTTTCAAGTGTTGAATGTCAGGTATAAATTTTTTCTTGGCTTATATAATTAAATAATGTAAGAGCCGGGCACGACTGAGGGAGAGTTGATTTGGAACTCCTTCAGTGCAGACTTCATAACGCTAGTTTTAATACTTTATCTGTTTTGAAAAATATCCTAAATTATTCGTGTATTGTGTGAATGTGGTAAAGTGTTTTACAGTACGCCAGCTATTGAAAATAATCTTCCACTAATAAATTGCTTTTGTTTCTTTTATAGACAAAAAAGAGAAAGCTTAAAAAGTGCGATCGGACGAATTTAAGCTACTATCTCTAAATGTAAGTGGCCTAAATAACTTCAAAAAAAAAGACGAGCAGTGTTTATATGGTGCAGAAGAAAAAAAGCGAGCAATATATTTCTTCAAGAAACACATTTGACAGTAGATAAAGAAAAACAATGGGAGGCTGAATGCGAAACTTATATTTGGTCGTTTCAATACAGGGTACGTCAAGGTGCTTAATTATATATGGGTATATATTGTACACAAATTCAAAGCTTTTGAAAAATAGGTAGAGTCTGTATACGAGCCTAGGGGCCCATCAGGCCGGAGCTTATCCCGGTTTCCGTAGCGTGAAGCGACTAGTAGTATTGCTACTCCCCCCTGGATGGGACGCTAGTCCATCGCAGGGTTACTCCCAGCAGTAAATTCGCCGGTACCCATTTATACACCTGGGTGGAGAGAGGCACTATGAGAGTAAAGTATCTTGCCCAAGAACACAACGGAGTGCCCCGGCCAGGGCTCGAACCCGGACCGCCCGATCCGGAGTCCAGCGCACTGACCATTAGGCCACCGCGCCTCCCACTTGAAAAATAGGTCTGTCTGTAATGGTTCAAAAGGGGATCTATATCACCTCCTTTTTGAATGCTCCATGCGTAAATTTTCTGGAAGGAATTTACTTCTTGGTGGTTAGATCGTGTTAAGGAAAATATAGACAGAACTTTAAAGGAAATTATACTAGGACTGATTTAACCCTTAAAATACCAAGCATCAGGAATTTTTAAAGCCGTTTTCTGGTCTTAGGCAATCTGTCGAATTTCGTGATTGCATATAAGAAGCTCAAGTAAAAATTTGTGCTGTTTCAAAACACTGAGGGCTCAAATTTTCATTGTGACGTCAGCATTCAGCCGTTGCTTTCTCGGTAAGCGAGGTCGGTAAGCGAGCATACGGGCTCGAATTTGGCAAAAATTACGTTTATAAGTGTTTTTTCGAGTCATTTTCCACTGCAGAAGCCCCCAGGCTGGCATCATTAAGCTAGAATGGTGGGTAAAGGCAAACGTCTGAAAGAAACCAGAGGTGAGAGATGATTTGACGATGATTGGAACGCCAAAAACATTTGCATCGAAACATGGCGGTTCATGAGTAAAGTTGTCTCTCTGGCCATTCTGTGGATGGATTCCGAGACCTGCCAAGGCAATTTGGACAACTTTTGACTTCCAAAGAATGCAGTCGGTGCAGTATTTTGCTGGTAGGATTGGGTGGACTAAAATGTATGAAATTGAGGTAGGTGGACTTGCTTTCGCCGACATTGCTGTCTTACCCAGGCATTCCTTTCGGTCACCAATAAGGAAATTCCAAGTTTGCAAGCATTGCTCTGATCGAATGGTAATTGCTCAGTCTGCTGAAAGATTGATGAGAATTTTTCTTGGTGAACGGAAAGGAATAGGCTTGACATTTGCTGCAAATGTACAATTTTGGGTACAGAATTATTTTTTCATTAAAAAAAAATGGAGACAAAGATGTGTGTTTTTGTTGTTGTCCTATGAAGTACAAAACGAGTATTTTCGGATTTGCTTCAGAACAAACAACCATATACAACGGAAATCTAGAGCTGCAGTCAGTTAGTTGGCTTTTAAAGCTATGAAAATTATCACTTTGAAATAACAAGGGATCATTACTATCATGTGTCCAGATATGTGAAAGCTACAGATTTTTTAATCACTGCTGGTGTTTTCTACGCAAATATGCGTAGTTGGTACGTTAAGGGTTAATAAATTTCATTATAATGCTCTGGAAACTATGCATTTGGGAATCTAGAAAAGCCTATATTTACCCTGATCTTAGAAACAGAGAAATACATAGCGAAACAAAATGGGAAGTATGAGATTCTGGTAAAATTTTTATAGATTATTTTTTAAGAATTAAGTGACTTTTTTTGTTGCGTGTTGTGTTACACGGTTTCTCTTTATCTCATGGAAAAATAATTTGTTAGCTGTTTTTAATATATAAAGTGGTGAACTGTATTAATAAAAATAATTGTAATTTTGTAGCTGTAAAAAGAAAAACTGTTACAAAAACTGAAAAAAAAAAACACTTTACGCTATCAATTAAATGTCGTTAAGGTCGTTAAACCGATATTTATGCTACCGTGCTTAAACCTGGCGTAAATGTGGCTTTAGGAACTTTAAGTTCGCAAAACTGTTTTAGTCGCTTTAATTAAGCTTTATCTTTAAGTTTATCCCCACTGAAATTACTCATTATAGCAAAAAAGGCAAAATGATCTACAGGAAGTTAGGGATGCGTTCGTGCAATTAATTCACGTGATCATTAATCTTTCAGAATTTTTGCATAATTTGACTTTGTTCAGTTTGCTTATCCACTTGCCTTCAACAATTCATCCTGAAAGTTTGTTTTAAATGGCACGTGTTCGTCCCATGATCTCTTCTGAGTTATCGCGAGACTGTTCCAAACAGAAAACTGATTTTCAATCAATTTAGAAAATAGAAGTGCCAAAATATCAAGCAAAAGAATTGACTGTGGTGACGGAGGCGCTGAGAAAAAAAGAATAACAGCGGGGGCAGCTGTGGTGTTAATTATCCCTAGTTAATAATTAATGGCTTAACAATAAAAGCAACTTTAACATATATTATATAAGACGTATTTCTGCATCCTTCATGTTGCATGCTTTGAGTTCTAATTTTGTACTTTGTAAACGAAACAGATGCGCGCAAGGATGGTTGTGTCTTGGCGGCCGTCATGTTCTCGACATAAAGATTACTTAGAGATAACTAACACGGTAACGTGGCAGGTACCTTTTACTAATGACAATTAACGATCTTGCATACAGCAACTCGAGCCTCTGTATATCAAACCTGCTTTTCGCAAAACGTTTTTTTTTCCGCGTTAGCTTAACGTGGGAACGTTCAACGAGCGTTCTTAAAAGGGAAAATTCCTGGTGAAACGAGATTTTTCGTTATAAACGAGTTCCCTACAGTATGTCATTATTAATACACTGTATATCAATGGACGTTATATGCTCCTAAATCGCGCAAAAAGTCAAATTGAGAAAATGAATACGAGTACAACTAGCTTCTATAAAAAGCGATTTTTTAGCTCTGAATTGAAGCTAATTTCAATCAAATGAAAATTTAAGTGTTTCATTAATAAATAATAACTGGCTTAATGTCTTTCATACAGACATTTTTTAAAATGTCAGAAAAGAAACCCGCTGCTTGCAACTGACAAAGGTGTAGTTCAAGTGTAATTTTATTCGCAAAAAAATGATTCATCATACAACTTCAAACTTGGATACGCACAATTATATTATTAAACCCATTGTTCAAGTATTCGATTGATGAAAACGACGTTTAATTTGTGATCAAGAAAAAAATTGCTTGACAACATCATGGAAGGTTACTTTCTGCTGTATAATAACTTATAGTGTGCCAGTAAAACAATGTATTTTCTTCATTACTGGACGAAATCATAGTTATATTTGATGCAGTTATATTCTAATTCATGCAGGAGCAATAGACGTGAATAATATTTTTGAACCTTTTCTTCTCGAATGCGCCGAGTTTTTTCATTTATCACGGCTTTGCAAAAATAAAATATCGCAAGCAATCTTATGGCAAGAATTACTGACCTGTTTATAACTTAGTGGCGTTCCCACGGAATTTCTTCTTGTCAGTGTATGTCGAAAATCTCGAAACTAAGGGAACGAATGCTTGGTAACTTAACCTGAAAACAAGCAGCAAGACTTGCTGAACATAAATGCGAAATTATGTTTTCCCTTTAATATGTTAAAAAAGAATCATACGAGGGAGACGGAATTGTAATAAATTATTAATAAAGTAATTGTATAAAAAATAAATGAAAAAAAATCACTTTATTTAAGTGTCAATGTATTTAACACTACTGTGATAATTCAGGACGCTGCAAATATGAGGAACCAAATATTGTAAATCAAACAAAAACTTATTAAAACACCCAACCGGCAGCTGAAGGCTGACCAGCTGGCTATTGCCCATTCCGGAGTTGCGCAGGGAACTGGTACGAGTTTCAAATTTTAACCAACCGATAAACGGACACCATCACATGAAAGTTCACATCGATCGCGAGATTGGTCATCTGACTAGGTTTGATGCTTTTAGACTGAACAGAGGCCAAGTTATGAACCTTCAAACATGGTTCAAAATCCATACAAACGTCCATAATTTTGAGACAGCGTCCCCCCAAACCATATCAACTCTTATTTTTTTTCTCAGTTTTGAGACATCTGTAAAATTCTCTCATGGATCTACTTTTTGTAATAAGCTGGGTGAAAATAACTATGTTTGCCCATTTTTAAGATTACCACAAAAATCATAAATATTTTCAACAATGCCTAAGAAATTCACCAAACTGTGGAATAGGCCAAAATTCTATATCGCTGCCCCACCTAGTTTCTTTGACAATTTCTGGAAATTCCTCTTGCTCACGTGCTGCGTCCCCTTGCCGCAACTGTTGTTTACGGCTGCTGGCTTTTTTTCGCAGCAAAAACGTAAAATATAGGACCAAATTTTTGACACTACCACTAAAAGAAAATATAAAGCAATACGAACTGACTTTTTTGTGGAACGAATAAACATTTCTTTGGAACGACCCGACTATGGAACAAAATGACCGGATACCGTTATATCAATCTATTTAATGAGTATTTTACTTCTTCTTACTTTTTAAATTGTCACACAACTTGACAAGGGGGTGAGGGGGAGGGTAATCGCACTTTTGTTTGAAGAAATAGCAGTGCAAAGGGTAACGGTGCAAATCGTGCGTCATTCACGGCGTCATTCGTTGCGTTAGCATGGTTAATAGAGGAAAATAGTAATGAAGACCGGCAGACTTCAAATAGCCAAAAAAAAAGGTAAAGGTTTATGTTAGAATATCCACAACCATGCACAATTTTCTGTTCTGCGATTGAACACTATTACGTAACAGAGACATTTCTATTGTTAAGTTGCTCAGACCAAATCACTCGGTTGCTATTGTACACACTTTTTTGCCCGGCACCGCTATGTCGCACTTCTAAGGCCTTTCACAAAGACAGGTTCTTCCCACCCCGGGCCAGTGCACTTGTAAAATTACCATATGTGTCAACAAGCATATTTTCTTTAAGTTGTTTTCTTTTGTCCTTAACGAGGCGTAACCAGAACCAGTTCCGAAGAAGGTCAGCAGATTTTCAAGAAAAACCATCGATGGTTACAACGTAGTAGATTAAAAATATAATGTGTGACAGTTTGGTGAAAGATAGAGAGCCTGCAATCAAGGGCAAAATTTCGTCAACTCGTCTAGGGCGTGGCTAACTTAGGTACACAGAGCAGGAGTTTCTCAGGCTATTTAATATCGTAGTTTTTTTCGTATTTTCTTCTTAATAACAGAAGGTACGAATAAAGCCCGTAAAAAGGTACAATAAGGAGTAAATTAAAGTTCGTTAGCAGTTGCGGTATACCATCTGGTTCACAGTCCGAATAAATAAGAAATTGCTAAGAAAAATCCAAGTGATCATGCACGATTTTGAATGCTCAATTTTTTTTCTCAGAGTTACTCAGGTACCAACTCTGATGAAGGTAAAGAAAGCTTATGGAGAGCTTATGCATGACAAAGCCAGAAAACGGCGACAAGCTCAACTAAATTGAAATTCTGTTAAGTTTTCAGGGATCAACTTTTGTTTTTAATTATAGAGACTGTTTCAGTAGAAGTGACTAAACTATTACACTAAATCAACATGATTATTTTTCGCCTTTTTACTCTATTGGTTCCATAATATGACTGACAGGCTGCGTTTTGCCTGTACTATAAAATTCTATTAAATATTTTTACCTAGCATGCAAACTTTTTACAACATTTTTGAACCTCTCAACTAAATTTGAATTCTGTTGAATTTTCAGGGATCAACTTTTGTTTTAATTATAGAGACTGTTTCAGTAGAAGTGACTAAAATATTACACTGAATCAACATGATTATTTTTCGCCTTTACTCTATTGGTTCCATAATATGACTGACAGGCTTCGTTTTGCCTGTACTATAAAATTCTATAAACTATTTTTTACTTAGCATGCAAATCTGTTCTTTTTCCTTAGTTTCAATATATTGCTACTTCAGTTCAAATACGCTGTTACTGTCTGACTGAACCTCAATTCTCTTTGCTAAGCAAATATCACTTTGATTAATTTGTGAAGATTTCATTGCAAGGTTTCCATCGTTTGCAGCTGGAAAAGTTGCGTTCAACCTTCTCTTGAAACGCTCTTTTATCTATGAGAAATACAGAGCAAAGACGTTAACACTTAGGCTCTTGGTGAATTAAGTTGTGTTTCGAAATTAATGCGGGCTAAATTGGATACTCCTAGTCGCTTCATGCTACGGAAGCCCAGATAAGATTCGGCCTGATGGGCCACTAGGCTCGTACGCAGAGTGTACCTTTACAAAAGCTTAAGGTAAACAGTACAACTTTTTTGAAAATTACTGTTTGGTCGTATTTATAGTAGATCTGTCAGCCCCCACTAGAACATTAGACGAAACTGGCCCTTCACTCGCTTTCCCGTAGCATTAAGCGACTAGACTAAGCTGCCATTCTCATTGCAACAGGAATGGCTCCCAAAATTTGTCTTGGGAAGCAAATTTACTGCCCAAAGACACAAATTCAAATTCAGGATAACCCCAAGTTTAAATAAATTGAGTTTGTCCATTGCATCATACGTCGGGAGTCTTCGTCTAATATACAATAATGAAGACTAAATCACAAGAACTTTTTTAAATTAATTACATTGAAATTTTCAGTTTGCTCTTACCTGACTGTTTCTCACACAATGTAGGAGGAAAATCAGAAAACCCTATTTAAAAAAAAAATGACCGCAAAAAGGTTTCCTTAAATGTGAAGTAGTTAAGGGAGTTAAAGTGAAAGTAAAAAAAAATGATAGTTTTTGAAAAAAGCCATGGTCATGGTGAGCTACTTTATAAACAAAACGTTTCGCGGAGCAGCAGTGAAATTGCTTCGAATCTTTGTGAGTAATCAGGAAAGATTTTTTTCCGACATGAAATCGGGTTGGAAGTTTCGTTTAAGGTTTCTCTTGTTTCCTACGGTAAAACGTACATTAGGTGTCTATCAGTAATATACCTTCACAATACAACTACAATAACTTATACAAACGCTTCTTTACAATTCGTTCTGTGCTGCTGATAATAATAATTAATGCAATACTAAATAGCTCCCAATAACGTTTTCATTACATTACAATAATACTGATAATTTTTTAATACTTTGTTTTAACATCCTTTTTGGCTACTCAGAGGACTTACACTTTAAGAGATTTCTAAACTATCAGTATATTTTTTCCATTTAAGATTATGGCTGTCTTCTTGATTATTTGGTTTCATTGTATATAATGCCAAGTGGTGTATACAATTAAGAATTTTAATGAACACTAGAAAAGAAGGACGGGTGTTGTTTTTCCGGCATTCATAAATGTGTTGTTTAGCTAAAATTAAAAGATGATTAAGTAATAAGAAATCTTCTTTTCTTTTCCAAACTCCAAAGAGCTTATCTATGTCAGAAAGTTCCTCTACAAAGATATTTGCATTTCTGCACCAATCAATGAAGTCCAGCCAAAAATCACTGGTAAATGAACAGGTAATCAGTAAATGCTCGAGGGAATCGCTCTCTAATCCACAAAAAGTACATAATGGTGAGGCAATCAAACCAATTTTGTGAAGAAATGAGTTTGTTGTTAAGTATCTGTTTAAGATTTTGTACTGAAATTCTCTCGATTTTGTATCTATGAGTACCTTAGAGGGTAAACTGTAAATTTTCCGCCATTCCAAGCACACGTTAGAATACTGTTCCGTATTTTTCACTTGTGCGGTTGGAGGGGTTTCATACTTGGATCGAATTTCACTATAAAAATTTTTTGACACAGCCTTGTTAATCAACACTTCTTGATTATTTAAACGCAATTTAATGTGATCCTTTAGAACAAACGTTTTATTGCACTTGTCCCCAGAGGAGGTTAAAGAATTCCGCCATTGTATTGGCAGCGCATCAATGATTTGCATCAGAAAAAGCACTTCTACCGGTGTGAAAATTGAGCTACGAGGGTTCTTAATGATTAAATCATTGTTGTTATCTATTAGATCTTCGAGCGTAATTATTGCTTTCTCAAACAATGTGTGAGAAAAAATTGATTTACCATCAACACAAATGTGTCTATTATTCCATATGATTATATCCGCTCTAGAGTTATTATTCAAACATTGATCGCGGACTGCAGTTGCTGCAGAATGCTCAGCAAAAATTTGAAGGCATTCCTCATAAAATTTGGGTAGTTTTATTGGAAGTTTCTTAATCTCAAAACCGCATCCTAAAACAATTTTACCTCCAACTGGTTTTAAATAGTGAAGAAGCAATATTTTCCAACTACTTTGTTGCGAATCAACAAATTTCTTGCAACACATGATTCGCTGTGTCTTCGCTAGGTCACCTGATTGTGAGGGAAATATTCCCTTTTCTTAGCTTAACCTTGTCAAAGCAATTTCCAAATCTTGAAGTGATTATCATTGAAGTTGTATAAGGCAGGCTCAAAAACTGACCTGAGCAGAGTTAAGAATCGTGAAAATGTAAACGAAAGCTTTGTGCAGCGGCGTCAGAAGACCAAACAGCCACGTGAGTCCCAGAAGGGGAACCATCACCACGCATGCTTTGATGCCAATTCTGCAAGAAGACAAAATTATTGGCAAATGGCATCTAGACTAAGTTCTTTCGCTGCAACTCTTTTAATATCATCGATGTGACATTTTTTCTTATGTTAAAGTTTAAAAGGGCCACCGTCAACCATGATGCTTTACAGAATTTTTGGATCTCTTGTGGAAGGAATAACTTTCATCAAACTACACGTTGTGATTTTAACGCCCAATATCTCTAGAATTTAAAAACTGTTTCTTTAGCTGATTTTAAATGTTTCATATTTGATGTGATTTGGCTGATATGTTCATGCAACATCGAAAACAACAGCAACAGAGCCTCGCAAAGGACACTGGTTGACGGTGTCCCTTTAAGAAATAGATAGTCACACACAAGCAAGGTATGTGTACAGATAGTGTTGATCGTTCGCTCGCCTCAGGGCTGCCTTGATGGAGCTGAGAGGAACTGTTCTTATTCGTTAAGCCGTAATTTTTACCGTATTTGTTCAATGTGACTGTCTCCTGTTGATTGCATTGTGGCCATTTCCTTGATGACTCGCACGAGTATCATCATGTTAACCTTAGTTAAAAAAAGAAAGAAAAATAATCAAAAGATTTAAATAATGATATTTAAACACTTCTATGAAACACGATAAGCTGGCATGGAGAGATTTTCAATGAAGTGCCGTAAATCCAAAGCAATAGTAATGGCCATTGGCCGTTACAATGTTAATAACACAGCTCATAGCCAATTAAGTTCTGTAAATCCCAAACATCACTGAATCAGAGCTAATGCACTTGATCAATACCAAGCGGGGGTAAACGCGCGGAAAAACACGATCGAGTAAGTCACGATTGGTTTTGCATGGTTTACTGTTTTTAATTCAATTTACTGTTTTCACCTTAACCTAATAAAACAAAGCCTTCATGCTAGCGCTCTCGCCGTAAATCGCGGCCTTGCTACTCACGCGTTGCCCCAAAAGAGAGCCTGCTTGCAGGCTAATATACTACAAACTGCTTTTACTCAACTATTAATGGAAGAAATGAAGTCTAACTTAAAAATTATTTTACTTACAACTACAACCATCACCACAAATGCAACAAATATCCAGATCAGATTGTTGGCCGAAGACATCCAGCAGCTACAAGCAAACACGAAAAATCACATAACATCTCAAATGTTTCTGAATGATACCTTGGTGGTTGGAAATTACGAGACCTTTTTCAGGTCTGATTCAGGGGTTTATCTAATCAAATAGACGTTACATCACGGGCAACTTAAAATGCGTATAATTTGTAAACGGAAATTTTCCAAAATTGAAGCGATCGCAACTGAAATAAATCTGGGAAATTTCGGAATTTCGGAATTTCCGAGTTCCCATTTAATGATGCAAATATTTATCTTGTTGTATTTCTTCTAGACTCATTTGGTGGTTAAATTTCGGAATGCGCCAAAGTATATAATTTTTGGTAATATTTGTATCCACCCCCACTCCAAATTCGTCGAAGATTGAACTTATTATCTTTAAAGAGGCCTCCAATGACTGAAAACATATTTCGATAATACAGCTGATGATACGTCTTCATTCCACACACTAAACCTCACTTGAACCAGTAAAACCTGGCGTAATGCATTCTTTCGTTATTACATACTCGATTGCCAACTAATTGGAACTAAATATTTCAGCGGAAAAATTGAAACAATTTTAAACAGTAACCTTGAAACATGTTACTGGCGAGCTGAGGAATCAAGGGGGTAAAAGGAGAGGAATGAAAGGCAATGCAGTTCTTACTATTCGTCACTGACAAAACTCTGGATTCCATCTTTTCCTGCGGCGATACTTAGCGAAATGGCCACCATGACAACGGGAAAACCTGTCATTATAAGAAAGACAAAGTTATTACTCAGGAACAGAAAATATGTTACCCGATTTAAGTGTTACCCAGCGAAGAAAAAAGCATCGAGATAAATTATTGCAAAGAATTCACATTGTTTGAGTGACAGCCACTCTATGCCTTATACCACATGCACAGTTATGGAAAAAAACTGATTTGCATGATGAAAAAATTGTGCTGAAGGATGACGATTTGCCAGCGTCGTCATCGGCAAGGTGGGTGAGTAAAATGGTTGAAATCTTGAAGTAGTTGAATTGCATGTGAAGGGCGTGTAAAAGATCTTGGGATACTCCCTGAGGGCATTTAGAACCAACGTGGTTTCTGCAACAGTTTGTCCTGTCCGGTAAATAGTAACGTGAATGAGAATAGTGCAAGAACTTACACCATGACAGGACATGGTAGATGGTCATCTTGCTGTCGATGTTGTAAACTTTAACCACAAGTAAGTAAAGATAAATTCCCTCAACGAGCATCCAACAGAAAGCTGCCATCAGAAAATACTGCATAAGGGCCGCTACTGCTACACAAGCTCCCTTTAAAGAGGTAAGGACCATTGTTAGAATTAAAATGTTACTTCTCGTAATGTTCATAACATATATTATCATTCCCCAATACAAGCTATATGCCTATTACAGCTAAAACCCCTAATTAGCGCTGTGTTACTCAGAGTCAGCCTTCGGAGTCTAAGACAGATTGTCTGTTTTTTTTTTTTTTTCTGTCCTTTTTTGACTTTTTTCGTGGTTGATGCTCTATTAGAAACTCGCATATTCCTCATAATTATATGAGATCGATCAGCGTTGCATGGGTACCCTATTTAACCGTTTGAGTCTATCAAGGACCAGGGGTTGTCACGTGCGTGGTCTCAACGAAACAGCCGTGGCCGATATGAAGTGGCAAACCCAGAGTGATCCAGAAGTCATCGTAAATAACTTAAAACTAACGTAATTCAGCCAATCTCGAAAGGTCTCTTACCGTATTTCCTATGGCATTAATTCCTGCTAGAAATATGATTTGACCAGCTCCGAGAGATCCAGCGAGACTCACTCTTATTTGAGAGAGAGGCTGATGAACATCGCTGTTAAAAAAGCAGACAAAGAAAGATATTTTATACATAGAGAACTACTGTTGGACATCACCAATCAACAAAAGATTCAAATCAGTGGAAGAAATAATGCCGAAAGGAACACAAATCACAGTTTAAACAACTATTTACTGTTTTCGAATGAAAACAAAATTGATTGAGCAACCAATCAAATTGTATACCAGTTTCTTATGAGCATCCTAACAAGCATGTAGGTTACATTATATAATTTTATTACTTACGTGAAGAAAACATAAGAGATTATGGTGAGTGTTATCCCAATGATGGAGAGAGCTAACCCCACGTATGTGAGAATCCACAGTATCTTCTCGTCTGTGCTTGTGATCTGTTTTACGATTTTGCGACAGGAACAAAACAATATTGTTTGTTATGAGTTGAAAATATTTCAATCATTTCCCTTGTCTCCATAACAAAGCTGAAGGCATTATGCGTTAACTACTCTTGGGAATTGAACGATTTTCTTACTGATTGGTTTAAAAATCTCGCCTCAACTACCCCACCAAACAGAAGTGAAATCAATGCCAACAGTGACTCGCCCACACACTCACTTTGTACCGGCTACTTGTACTTGGTTCGAGTTTTGAAGTGTTCTCTGGATTGTGTGTCCTTAGAGGGGCTACGCCATGGGGTTTTCGCAGATTTTTGGCCCAAACTGTTCTAAAATTAGTGTTCGGCAACTTAGCCCATGAAAAATATTATCTTTCAACATCTGAAGGAAGACATCACCGTAACTTGCGGATAGAAATCAGACTAAGGCTATGAATATTGACTTTTTTTACGACACTCGGAAACAACTGGATAAGTTTAGCCTTAGTTTTCCAAGTTGCAATCCATTTCCATCCAAGCCATCCGCAGCCAAAGACGCTTGTTAACAGTTTCTGTGCTGTAATATAGCAATTTTTTAATAATCATGGCCCATTATTTTTAGTTTTCCTTCAACAGAAATATAAATTTTGACTGTAGGAAGATCTGTTAAAATCCACGACAAAGCCCTTTAATTTGTGATTGGCCAGAGTGATTACTACGGTTTTTTTTTTACGACAATCAATCGAAAATCGCTTAAAAATGTAAGTATTACCTCCGGGTCATCTCCAAGGTCGAATAAAACAGCAAAGTGAGTCAAATGGTTGCAGCTACACTCCGTTTCTTCTGAGTTGCTGTTTGATGTCACTACATGACATCCTTCTTCTGACCAACCATCTGGGCTGAAGAGAAGCGTTAAATAAAATGTCACAATCGAATGTTAATGTTCATTTCACTGGAGAGCTTTCTTATTATGAAAAACAAGTTAATTGAGTGTTTCTCTTAATATTTGTGCTCCTGGTAATTCGCGAAGTAAAGTACTTGCAGGTAGGAAATTATCCACGATCAGAATAAGGCAGTAATTACATATACTTATTAAAATACAAAAAAAAAGTAATTACATATACTGAATCACGGGAAAATTGATGTCAAACATCTGAAATGCGAATGAGAAGTGGTTGTGCCGACAGCAGCAGCAACAACAACAAAATGAGGCAATATTTCAAAACATTTAGGAATGAATAGTAACTGACACAGGTCAAACAGAAATGCACAGAATCTGTTATCAATTTTGGCTCTAATTAAACCAGCTTGGGACAATAAAAAAGTACTTGCAAACATGATAACGGAAGCTACATTAATTGATATATATTTTTTAAAGCAAATACTCACTTTTGTTTGCTGAAGCCGCTCCAAAACATGCAAGCACTCTTTCCATCAACAGCCTAAAAACAGGATTAGTATTTTTTCTTGAAATAAATGGCCAAAAAAAAAAAATCATATTTCAACACTTATTTTTGTCTTTGATAATTTGTTTCGTTCTTTTCACCTTTAGATTTCTGAAATTGAGGACAATATTCTGCTGCAATTTTTCGGGCTTTGGATCCATTGTTGCTGCCATTATTCTGGTGCCAAGACGCCTGAATAGAAAAATATATCAAAACCTTGTTACTTTTGCTGTGAAAGAGGAAATAGTCACCAGAAGTTTCATAACCTTCGTACGTACAAGGAGTGTACAGTGAGTATGAGGTAATCACATGATTTGGAATAAATAAGTACGAGTAAATTTGCAGACCTTCCGGTTATGTTGGAAAATTATCCGAAATACTTGGGTTTTCTCAGGAAATCTTCGGCGTCTTCGGATGGTCTTTGAAAATCTTCAGAAGTTTTCAGGTAATATTGGGAAATATTCAGAGGTCTTCGGTAACCTGTAGAAATCTTCGAATAATCTTCAAAAATCTTCGGGAGTTCTCGGGTAATCTTCCAAAATTTTAGAAGACTCTTTTGAAAGAATTAGATGAACTTCGGCCATTTTCGCTAAACATCGGATGACCGTCGGCATTTCTTAGTTTTTCTTTGTACTTACTTCGGAAATATTCGTTGTTATTGGCACTGGATTCCCTTTTTCTCTGCACCGTATTTCCAATCAGAACTCATTGGATTATTAAGTAGATAATTTATTTGCGAATTACCTCTTGTTCTTAGTTGCATCGCTATTGGATGTAAGCAGTTCATGAAGATTCTTGTACACGATACCGAGCAGCACTGAATCTAGGTTGAAATAGAAACAAACAAACAAACAAACAAACAAACAAACAAACCAAAAAAATTCCTGAAAACTCTCGTTTATAATCTAGTATATGAAAAAAAAAAAGTTTGGTGTCCTTCTTCTCAAACCTATTAATAATTCATCTATTTAAAACGCAGGAAATCAAAACCGTAACGATTTTATTTTTCTATTTTCTTCGTAGTTTTAGTTTCGTTAAAAGGATATATCAAATGCTAGATAGTGTTTCATCACATTTCCATACACTTCAAATTTCTTCAGAAATACTCCGCTGCGCGTCGTATTTTCAACTCTCTTCTCAGTGTTTGGAAATGTGACGAAACACTCTCTCGAGTGCTTGATATATTATGTATATTGCCGTTGCCATGTAAATATTGATTTTTTTTTTTAATATTATATCAAATTTCAATCCAATTCTAATACCTGGTGCAAATTACTAAATCGCTTAACGGCCAGTTAAAAATATTGGGTATGGTCGGAAAAATCTGTATTGAGACATCTTAAGGGCACTAGTTGCATGTATGTAGAATCGTTTGAGAGAGAAATGAATTATTTTTCGTGTGTCATTCAAGCGTTTTGAGTCACAAAAATGGACTTTAGCCCTTCTCTGAGAATTCTTATAGACCGTTCATAATTTTGCAATCAGACTTTGACCTTTGTACTTGAACCAGTCATGATATGGAAATGTTTTTCCCAATCAGGTAAAATTTTAACTGCAACTATAAGCTAAAAGTTTCGCTCTTAAAAATCGCTCCTAAAAGTTGTTTACACAAGTTACCTTTTTTGCGGAAATTGCTTAAGGGAATGTTAATGAAATTCCGCCCTCCTGGTCCTTCGTTATGGAAATCACTCTCACTTTGGCGTGAAACTCGTTCAACACGCAAACCTGGGAAATAGGACAAGGGATAGAATGAAAGAACATTTATCCACAAATTTGTCGAGGTCCAAATATATCCGATTTCAGGCCTGGTGGTGGTGGACTGGTGGTGTGGAGCGATTTCTTTACTTACTTTACAAGTGGGACAAGGAAAAATCTGCTACTGTCAGCCTACACCTCCCAGAAACGACTAATTCAATAAATACGTATACATTTTGCACCGTCTTTTTGATTATATTATCCTAGGACTAGTGACAGTCCAATTCCGCTCCGTTTTAAGTAGTTCCACAAATAGAAAGGAAAGGGATGGAATGAAAGAACATTTATCCACACAAATGTTGGGATCCAGATATATCCGATTTCAGGCCTAAATGTCAAGTGGATTGGTGTTGTAGAGAGATTTCTTTACTTATTAAACAAGTAAAATAAGGAGAGGTCTTATTCTTTGAATATGGAAAAATCTGCTACAGTGTCAGCCTACAAATTCCGGATACGACAAATTCTAACAACTGAACTGTTTTACACAAGGCAAGAATTTCACACCCTCTCTTCAATTACAATATCCTAGGACTAGTGCCAGGGCCTTTCCGCTCCATTTTAACTAGTTCCAGATCTCTTCACTGACAATGTAATATTTCAGCTCTTTTTCCAGTATAGAAAGATTTAAAATAAGATTGAGTTCTACTTACTAAGTATGCTGTAGGCTTTACTGAACTGAGGCTTTGATTCATTCAGGTGATATTGACCGTATTTAATGGCAAAGTCTTCGAAGGCAAATGCCATTTTGAAGATAAGCGACTTCCGTTCTTGGTCTGTTATGAAACGAAGTTGCAGATCATAGAGAGATGTGTTTTTAAACTGTTCGGTGGTGTTTTGTAACAAATTTACAACATCCTAAAACCAAACATAAAAGGGTTAAAGCAAACAATGATTATAAGAACTGCATTTCAGTGTCGAGGTTTCTAATATTTTGTTCTTTACACAGTCATGCAGTTACCACGAACTACTATGCACTGGGCTATATGGAAGAAAGATCCATGCAATTGAAACGTGATAAAGAAGTACCCCATAAACAAATAAGACGAAATTTTAACTGATTTGTAACCTTCGGGACTGCTTAAAATATTTTATAAGGGGTCGCTCTGCTATTTGAATGACAGTTTTCACTACCTATCCTTTTGTCCCTTCTACTAGTAAAATTCAATAAAGTTCCAGCCTGAGAAAGGTACCCTTTTCGGGTGGAGCCTACCCGTCTTCCCCCCCCCCCCCTCCCCCTCCGCCCCCCTCCTTCCCCGGTCTATTAAATGCCAACGATCTTGGTGTTGCTAAGGAACATGGCAAGCTCAACTAGCTTGCTAGGAATGACAGTGGACGAGAATCTAGGCTGGGTCCCACACACACAGGAGCTCAAAAAGAGTTTTACGAACAAATTAAGCTTGCTTAAGAGATCAAGGTTTCTACCAAACGAAGTCCTGGAAGATTTTTACTTTAAGATCATATTGCTCTCGGTGAACTACGGCTTAGTTCTGTGGGGATCGTGCTGCAATACAGAACTCATTCATTCCATTGAAAGACTGTACTGTAGATCCGCTAGAATTATCAATAATCTGCCCAAAGATATGGTTTCTACCGAAGTACTAGAACGGTCTGCGTGGACAAATATCAATTTCCATTACAAATTCGCCGTGTTGAAGCTCGTGCAAAACGCATATGACGACACATTACCCACCATCTTAAGTAGATGCATTATTGTGAAGCGAGACCATAAGATCTCAACTAGGGCACGCGCATCTTTGATAGTGCTGCGTTTTAACAAGCGTTATAACACGCGTTATATGAAAGACTCCTTAGCCTACAGAGGACATAAGGACTTGATAAATGTTTCACGTCGAAAGAACCTCGTCCACATGCTTAAAACCTCGGATGTTTTTATTGATTTCAATTTTAAAGTTTTATCTGTGTCAACCACTAATTTTAAACAAAAAGATTTTACCTTTCTTTAGCGTTAGTTTTTAGATTAAATTCAAATGTAAATAGTTTTATAAGTTTAAATATTTTGAAATTTTACTGATTTTAAAATCAAACTCAAATGTAAATAGCTTAAATGGTTCTAAATATTAATAACTTTTAATACTTTGATTTAGATTACCTGACAAGCTTGTCAGCTTTTATCTACATCGTGTTTTAAATAAAGGCAACTTACTTACTTACTTACTTAAGCTCGTTCATACTGTCCTAATTTGTTAGAAAAAACAACGACGATATAGTGTGTAGGCTCGATTTCCGCCGTCCTCTCGTGTTCGGTCTTTCCTCTCCGAGAAGAGACGGCTGGACGCGTGAGTGGCCGATCGTGTCTGTGACGTAGTTTATAAAAATTTAATTTATGCGTCGTTATTTATCACCGGAAATGGCATCCCATGTTTTCTCGTTCCAATACTGCAGACGAACTATACCTCTACGGCTTAATCGATAAGCTTATATTTTAGATTGCTAAAGGAGTATCTAGTGTCTAAAGAAATTCTGTGACAAAGCGAAGCAAATGTTACTGAGAATCGTGACAGGCCAACACAGACTACCGACTGCGGATTTTCCTTTGTTTTGGAGATGTTAATTGTTTGCTTGGTGCTCTGCTCGAGCGGTTTGATTTGGCTCACTTCTATTTGTAAGATATTTTGACTCCGCAAAATGATCGCTCTGAACGGACAAGATCTGAAAATCGTTCGTTAAAGATGATGATTCCTTGCATTTAAACAGCTAAACTCGGCTGGGAATTAAACTGTTACAAATCTTGCAAGATGTGTTGTATCTTATCACGAAGGAAATTTTTATCTTTTTCCGGCTTCACCAGAGACTGCTGTAACTTAACCACGTAATACCTACAGAGTTTGTTTTAAAGAGTCGTGAAGTTAGTTGTGGCTCCAACATTTGCGAACAGCAATGGACTTGAATGTCGCCGTCTCTTGCACGATGTCAATAACCACCGGTTCTGACTGTAGGTTGAATTACGAAATCATTTTCACCATTAAATATCCAGCTCCTCTAATGTTGTAAATCTTCCAGGTTTAAAGTTTAAAGCGCTCCAAAACATGAACGCGTGCCTTGTCAAAGTACACTCTCGCATTCGTCATTTCGAAATCTGCTCCAGAAAAATAATTTGTTATGCCTGCACGATTTGAGCAGGCGACATTTTGATTGGTGGAAATCAACAATGGTCAATCCATGCGTCCAGCCGTCTTTTCGGGGAGGAGCGCGGGCTCATTCCCCGAACAGCGGCTGGTAATCGAGCCTATACAGTGTGTCGAACTAGCAAAAGCTATGTTTTTAGATCCGAAATCTATTCTTTTAATCATTTTGTTATGTAAGGCCGCTGTTACTGATAAGAAATAAGGCGAAATGCATCCTCACGAAATAAGTGCCATTATATTCGTTATCGCTGAGGATTTGATCAAAAATGAAAACAGTAACTGTACCAGTAAGGATGAGTCTTCATCGACATCTGTTCTGTTCAGCGTTGAAAGAAACTCAATCACCTAGAATGCAGGCAAAAAAAAACTAGAGTGTTAATATGCGTGGCTTGATTAACAAAAATGGGATAAGGGATACAATATCATGAATATCAATGATTATTAAAAACTAGCAATGGTGCATTGCAATTCCTGAGTTGTAATTGGTTAACAGGAAATGGTATATGAGCTCATATTCCATTGACCACAAATATCGTAGCTTATACACGTCAGCGGGAACACCTGGGGAGCTCAAATATTGCAATTCTTTTGGGCGTTTTTAATAAAACAATTATTCCACTCGCGCTTGTTGGATATGAGATCGTTATACTATCTATCATCTCATACCCAACGCGCGCTCTTGGAATAATTGTTAAATATTAAGTCAAGGGCGAGCAGGGATGGTGCAGTTATGAGAGCACTCTGCAGCCTTTCACTAATTTGACCCAGGTACGAATCCTGGACCTGATGTCATTTTATAACGTCATGTCATGAAGAGTCTAATCATAACTTGATTAAAAGAATAAACACAACGTTTGCACTCAGTGTTAACAGTCCCCTATTTTCTCGTGAGCTCGTAGGGTTCGATCGTTGAGTTCAAGGGGCCGTCATCTTGGTTTCTTTATGCAAGTGAAAAATGGGGAGCGTATACAATGCCCGTGGAAATGGGCGCTGCAGGGTGAGGGGTAAAAGCGTCAACCGAAAAGCGTAGAAAAATGTGAAGCTATAAAGAGAAAGCAATTTTTCTCAAACAATCCTGATAATTGAAGCACATAAGCATACCATTTCTTCCGTCCGAGAAATGTTTTTGGATTTAATGCTTCCGGGCTTTGATGATATTTCTGATGATGATAAGGTCAACACTGTTGTCGTTGGAGTAAGTGATGATGTTGTTGCTGAGGATGACGATCCGGATGCTAACACTAATGATGTTAATGCCACTGATGATGTAACTGGAGATGCTAATTGTGAAGGTGACGATGCTGCGGCCACGAATGCTGTTACTGATGAAGACGGTGCTACTGTTGTTGATGGCGGTGGTGATACTGCTGTTGTTGACACTGCTCTTGATGCTAACAGCGGAGTCCCTGTATATGTTTGCAATTGAGACATCTCAACGTCGTTAAAATGAAACCAAACAAATGTAGGTCTCTACTACTTTGTGGCTTGGAGAAAAAAGGCCGCCGATGGCGGATGTGAGAGGTGGAGTTAACTGGCAATTTAGAAGTGCTGACCGCTGACTCTTCATGCAAAAACGAAATGGACTGTTGTTAGATCTATAATGACACGTGTCACGTACACGGAAACCAGAGTAAGCTTTAGCAGGTGGGGGACTATAACACGAGCGCACACTTTATTCAGAAATGTTAGTCTCTGAGTTGCTTCGAAATCTCCATGGGACCACTAAAATTAGCAACGGCACATTTAGCTATCCACCGGAGGAAAAGTGAAAATGGCTTGAGAGTGTTGTAGGGTGTTTTAGGCTCCTCAGTCGGGACAATAAACTTGGCACCCTGTTCCTCTTTTAATTAACAGCGCACCTATGTATTAACTTATATTTGAAGAATGCATTGAGTAAAACGCATTACAAACGTTTTAAACTTTCTTAGTTTTGGAGGACTAACAATTGTGAGTTATTTCGGTATCTTAACGTATTGGATTTCTATTTTTCCCTAATGGCTTTGGTTGAGACCACAGTGACAAATTTAGGCAGCAGGTGAACAAATTGAACTACTCACCAGCGCAAGAATGCTGACAGGTATGGTATTGGTTTGATACTGTTGTAGTTTCCATTGTAGAAGTGGCAACCGATATTTTGGTACAGCTCTGTGCGTTACAAGTCTGCTTACAGTCATTACCGCCACATCCAAGGGTACATTCATCGGCACTGCAAGTCTGCTGACAGTTATTCTGATTACATTGAAGGGAACATTTATCAGCACTGCAGTACTGCTTACAGTCTTTACCGCCACATCCAAGGGTACATTCATCGGCACTGCAAGTCTGCTGACAGTTATTCTGGTAACATTGAAGGGAACATGTATCAGCACTGCAGAACTGCTTACAGTCTTTACCGCCACATCCAAGGGTGCATTTATCGGCACTGCAAGTCTGCTGACAGTTATTCCGGTTACATTGAAGGGAACATTTATCAGCACTGCAGAACTGCTTACAGTCATTACCGCCACATCCAAGGGTACATTCCTCGGCACTGCAAGTCTGCTGACAGTTATTCCGGTTACATTGAAGGGAACATTTATCAGCACTGCAGAACTTCTTACAGTCTTTACCGCCACATCCAAGGGTACATTTATTGGCACTGCAAGTCTGCTGACAGTTATTCTGATAACATTGAAGGGAACATTTATCAGCACTGCAGAACTGCTTACAGTCTTTACCGCCACATTCAAGGGTACATTCACCAGCACTGCAAGTCTCCTGACAGTTTTCCCCGTTACATTCATCAGCTCCACAAGTCTGACTGCAGGAATCCAGATTACATGACCTACTGCATGTCCCAGATACGCTACAAGATTGATCGACTATTGGTAGTTTCCACATACAAAGTAATCAGATCAAATCAAATGTATTAAAAGTAAATAATACAAGACCTGAAAACCTTGCTTCGGACTCAGTCGCTGGCGATCGCTTATCCGGGGGATTTCTAGTTTTCCTTCGTATCACCCACCGCTTGCGCTTCGTGCTCATTCCCTGTCCGCGCTCGCACGTTTCGCGCTCGCTCCCAATTCTTTCTTGCTTGGCGGCCTTGGAAAAGCCTGTGGAAGAGGAAGGCAATTAACGCCTTCTATCGTTTTTTAAAAGCGCTCTTTTAGAATTCAGCTTATGTCATGAAACATTGCAGTATTTCTAGTTTACCTCTCTGGAGTTCCAGCTCATGGAGTTCTAAATCTTCGCTGAATTCTTGGACACAAAATTGTCGGAAAAGTCCAATCTTTGAGATTTCCGAAAGTGTTAGGGTTAGGGTTAAAACACGAGTGCCAAGAAAGCCAGTTCATGCTTGTAACTCGTTTCCATTTTTTAAACTATTTTTATATAACTATTTCAACTACTAGACATTATTTTTTTTTTAACTCTATTTTTATAACTATTTTAAACTATTAGACATTTTATATTTTTAGAAATTGTATTTAGCAGGGCCCCTCTGGATACCAGCCACTGTGCTGAATGGGCCACCCTGCATAAATAAAGTTTTACCTACCTACCCAAAGGTATTATGGCAATTACACTCCACGCTTTTATGCTGAGATCAGAAAATAACAGTTCGTTTTTAAAAAAGAAAACGCTTGCTTTTGAAATTTAATGCATTTATTTCATGAGAATAATCACTAATTCAGAGAGAAAAGAATCCGTGCAAGCTCTCCGATTATAGAACATTAACAAATTCTTTATAAACCATCGAGGGGCAGAATGTTCTCGGTTTTACAAAGAAACAATACAACCAAACTGCACTGAACACGTAGACACTTTAAATCACGAGCCATATTTTATTCAGTCATGAATATTCCGTACACCTGTCGATGTCAGTCGTTGCGCTCCATACATACGCTTGGAATAAATGTACAATGAAGGACTAAGGTGTCCACGCGACCTTAAGGACAGTGCTCTTTAATAGACGGCACGCAATGCATCCAGAAGCGAAGACGTTATACAAGGGGTCCTGAACAATTTCAGGAAATTTGTGAAAAAAAAAATTAACGTAAATAAAAATAGTTGGCAATTTCAGTGTTAAATGATTTTTTGAAAGGAAGGCTGCGTTATCTTGTAACGCGTCATCCGAAAACGATAATATTGTACGATACAAGTTCACACGCTGTCTTGAAATTGTTTACACTGGCCCTTTTTTTTTAAAGAATTTAAAGATTTAGTCTGTTTACTAAATCTGCATGAAATATAGTTTGTGTCTTTCGTTTATACTTTATATTAGTGCTTTCTAACTGCGCGGGAGTATTTTGCTTTGAGATCTACGTGGCGATTTCTTGTTGAATTAATCTTGATTTCCAAGTCCTATTACAGTCGACTCCTGATAACTCGAACCCTCGCTAACTCGAACCAAAATCGATTTCCCCTGGAATTCCGTTATACATTTACTGTAATTTTGCCCTCGGCAACTTGAACCCTCGATAACTCGAACCCGCTAACTCGAAGCAATTTTCGTTTCCCTTTGAGGTCATTTTCTATGCTATTTTACTTTCGATAACTCAAACCATGCCTGACAATACGTGACAAGTCAAAACAAACAGTGTACTGTAGTCCAAAACATTAATTTATTTTTAAGCAGCCGTGTGAACTTTATCCTTTCTTTTTAAATTACACAAAACGAGTCAGTCTAGTTCAGGTTCAGCTGGTTTTCACAAAGTGTTGCTTCTTAACTCCTTTTTCAAAATGTCAATAATCTTTTGGCTTCTTTGACTTCTCTATTCTGTAACTAAATTTAATTAAAATGTACACCGCATGAATAGAAAAACAGTAAACACCGTTTTTTTCCTTATTTCCGGATATTTGTTCTCAAGTACCGATAACTCGAACCTTTTTCAATTTCCCTTGAAGGTTCGAGTTATCGGGGGTCGATTGTATATTCGGTTCTACTGATCTGTCGATCGTGCTCAACAGATTCGATCCACTCGATCACACGATGACATTAAAGGAGCTCTTTCACGGGGATTTCGCAGATTTTTGGTCTAAACTGTTCTGAAATTAGTGGTATGTAACTTAACCCATGAAAATAATTACTTTGGAACATCTATATGTGGATGGAAATCTAACTACGACTATAAATATCGTTTTTTTTGTAGACGTGCGGAAACAACTTGAAAAGTTTAGCTAAACTTTTCAAGTTGTAATCAATTTCCATCGTAGCCATCTGCAACTAAAGACGCTTGTTAACAGTTTCGGTGATCTAAAATAGCAATTGTTTATAAAAGTGGACTATTATTTTTTGGTTTCCTTTGACACAAATATAAATTTAGGCTGTTCAAAAATCTGTTAAAATCCGTGACAAAGCCCCTTTAAGCGATGACGCCATCGCAGACCTCGCAGGGCTATTTTGATCATTCCATGTGGAGCCAATTATGTCACGCTTCAGTTTACGAGTGAGTGACGTGAGTGAGTGACTATTCGCCTGGTGATTGGCTAATTTCGCATTTCCGGTAACACCGGAGTGAGCCCTCATTTGCACACTAAACCCCAACATTACTGGTGGATGCTACGCATAGCCACGAGTAATAAAAACGTTCACTGGCTTAAAATATTAACAAGATTATGAGCTTTCGGCTGTCGCTGTACAGCCTTCGACGGATAAAAATGGAACGCACGATGGCTATTGCGATCAATGTTCTTTGGCGTCTCGTGGTTAAAAAAATAATTCAGTCAAATTAAAGTCACGCTCTAACATGTTTCCGCACATGCATTTGGTGTTGAGATGCATGAAAAAACGTCTATTTCCTCATTTTTATTCGTTGCAAAACGTTTCTTGAAAGCCACCTGCTTAACACAACACGAGTGAACGATCTACGATGGTTAATGACCGTCTTTAAATAATATTTAGCTTAAAAATTTCGCTTTTTACGTATTATGTCAGAATGAAGAAATTTGTGACTAATGAAAATATAAATTCAGGCATCTTTGAACCTGAATCACGCTATTAAATTTTTGCGTCTTTTCTTTTTCTGACATATTTGAGCTGTTTGTCTGAGGACCGTCCGCACAAACGTATTAGCATAAATGCGACGCTCGCAGTTTTTTTAAAAAAATGTCATGACATACATGTATGGTCGATGAAAGGGAAATCTCTGTAACAAAACAGAATAAACCCCGATTTGTATTCTTTGTTATAAGCCTAGAACAAATGACAAAAGTCGACGAAAGTACCAATAAATTTGAGGTAGAACGGACGTTCTCATCTGTTAACACGAGACACTTTTAAAACTGAATATTTAAATTTCAAGAAAATAATTAAACGAAAAAAAAAAGAAAATAGGATTAAAATGGAGAAAGGAGTCATTTTGTAAAAGTCGCAAGCGTTTCGGGAAAATCTTTGTGTTAAACCGTTAGATAATGGTTTCTGCTACTGTTTATTTAAAACATTACGCAAGCAAGCGTCCTGAAGGGCACGCGCAGTTTTCATGAAATGGAAACATTGTCACGGCCTACTGGTTGCATTCCGTAGCGCCTAAAAATGACCTTCATTTCAAGTTTCTTTCGTGGGAGATTGATGATAGAACACAAGAATTCGCCATCAATCTTTCAAAGCTTAGTTTGTTTTGGTCTTTTTAAACTAGAACACAAAGCAAAATACAACCTGGCGGCTTAAAGAAAATGAAGCCCATACTTACTCAGCAATATGAAAACTACGAGAAAACTCATGGACATTTTCATATAATCTTTCACCATCCTGGAACAGTTTATCTCCAGCATAAAATTAATAGAAAAACATTTAATCGACGGTGGGTCTGTCAGGCAGTCAAAATGAGTTTGGTCTTTAACATAGACGGTTACTTAATAGTTGCGATAGCAACCCACCTGTTTTGTGGATCATAACAGGTTTTAATAGCGGAATAATTATGCATTTTGACAATGGGTGTTACTTTGTATTGACGTTTTTTTCAATTTAAGTGGTATGTTGTGTTAATAAAATTAACAGCAAACATAAATTATGAGAAGTAGTTCCTTTGCACCCGTTACCGACATGCTCATGAAAATGACATAGGATATATTCCAGTACGAAGGGGTTTCCTGAAATAAATGGACACATGTGCCGGGGAGGAAAGCAGGGATAATTCATATATGCTCGTGACAGTATGTTTTTATAAGCGGATAGGTGAGAAATAACCCGTTTTTCTAATTAAATAACAGCCGAAAGCTGAGATCTGGTAAATTTACCGACAGCCGCTGACTCCTCCACAGTCGAGGCCATTTTCGTCCCCATAGCCCTTTCCGCTTCGCTTAGCCGGCAGGGCCTTGGTACGAGAAAGGGAGGGCTCTAGGGAATTTTTTTTTGATTGGCCGTTTGAAACAAAGAAACCTTGAACGGAAGTAGAAGACGCCATGACACCCATAGAGTATATAGAAACATCAGGACTGCATACATATATAAATACCGGAAGCCCTATAATCTAGGACTGGAAACCCTTTGTCTCCATAGCCCTTCGTTTCTCGCGCCAAGGCCCTGTCGGCTAAGAGAAGCGAAAAGGGCTGTGGGGACGAGAATGTACCTGCGTCTGATTTCTTTTTCTCATGCAGAATAGACGGCTGGGACGAGTCATCGATAGACGAGAAAAATCGTCGAAAACGACGAATTTTATGCACCCCCACCCCCATCCACACCCTTTAACGTCGTAAGAATTAGTATGGGTCGTCAGATTACCAAGCGAGAATAAAATCCACTAGGCCACGGACGACCAACCGCCAGAATCCTGAAAATTTTGGCTATAAATTGTAACGATGGCTAAACATGCGGTCAGGTACCAAAACATCAACTTATATTTTAAAACAAGAACAGAGCTACTATTCACTATGATAACAATATGGCCGACCACGAGGAACGTTTTCCCAAGATGCCATGCGGCTGCAGGAAGCTCAATGCTTCATGTAAGCGTACTCGTTACATAAATCATAACCGCAATAAATAAAGGCTAGCCGCAAGCAACCTAAGCTAACGCAAGCTAACCTGAGTGCTATTTAGGCTAACTGGAGGGCTATTTAGGCTAACTGGAGTGCTGTTTAGTATTAACTACATGAACTGAGTGTTACGTGGTATAATATGTCATCAGCTGTCTCGCATGGTCCGAAGCAATGCCATGTAGTGATTTTCCTTTCATCGAGGCTACAGTTGCGAATTGCGCACAAGTTTGGCAGTCGTGCAAGTGCTAAATCTTTTAGCGAATATATAACAGTTTATAGGATGAGGTTCAGCATTCTTGAGCCGTAAAGTGTGTTGTGTCTCAAAACCGGAGGATACTGGATAATTTAGTCAATAGGAGAAAATCGCATCTTGTTTTGGGATATATTATGCAGTATGGGATTAACTTTGCGACGCTCAGTACGCGTGTATGATAAGAATTCTGCGTGATAAATCTCACTGAGTGTGGATTTTGCTGTCAACTTCGTGTTTTAATCAGAGGACATTGTCTCCTTAAATAGCGTTGAAATTTTAGGCTTGAGTGAATAAGCTGTATTCTTTAGGCCAATCAGAATAGACTCAGTAAATATTTTTTTACATTTAAACGGAAATCTGTTATTTACACTTTATAGTTTAGTAGCCTGCCTACAGATGGCAATTTCCGTCTTAGCTTCACGCAAGCTATAATTTAGCTGTCCCGTACTTTTGGCTGTCGAAAAAAAGAAATGAAGCCAGTACTCGCCAGCACACTATTTTTAATTATAAAAGAATTCTATGTAATTTGAAAAATCTTCAAAATTGAAAGCTAATAGCTCAAAAACCAAATTTAGTGGCGAGCATCCGGAACTTGTGGTTTTAAAGACATAGCAGTGCCGGGAAACGGCGCGAATCGCGTGTCAATCATGACGTTGAAATACAAAACGTCACCCAAAACTTTTTTTCCTCAGAAATAGTTTAATGTTACTGCATGCACACGTCTAGAATGCAAACAAAGGCGGATTGTGCGCCTAATGTTTTACGCGGGCGAGATATTTTTGCATTTTCAGCCGGATTGCTCACCTGACGTTTCACGTCACTGAGAAAGATCTCGGCGGCCTGGAATATTAAGCGGAAATTCCGTCAGAGTTTGTATAGGCCTTGCGCATGATAACGACATATACTCAAAATTCACCACCAAGCCTCGTTTACGCGACTTATTCTCAAACCTCTGCCACCTTCACTTGGGTATGGAGTGTATTCACATGACGTCACGGGAGACATACTGGTGTTCCAAAACAAAGAAACGGTGGCTATATAAACAATAGCCTCCATTTGGCGCGAAAATATGCACGGATATTTGTCCGCGGACATTGAAGCGAACAGTTTTCCGAGAGCGAAGCTCGAGGAAAACTGTGAGCTTCGAGGAACAGATAATGTCCAAGGACAAATATCTGTGCATATTTTTCAAGCCAAATGGATGCTATTGTGTTTATTATCCTTCAAATATTTTTTTTAACAAGGCCGCATTTTGAGAGACCTTTTCTCAAAGCATTTAAACTTCAAAGAAATTCTGTCAACGCTCCAAATATTATTAGTCTGTTCAAAGTGTTTAGTTTTATTCATTTTAACAATTTACTCGGATTAAAAGCTAAACGTAAGTGCGAACGTAAATCGCAAAGTTCAAAAACTGGGGAATATCACTTGGGGAATATCATCTGATATTCCCCAGTTTTGGCTGCATCACGTGACGCGTTTAGACCAATAGCGCGCGAGAACAATATTTGATGGATTATAAATTGCTATACCAAGCCATCCACTGGGAATTAACATCTATTTTTATTCAAAAATTGTCTTTTGTTTAGGTAAACCAATATGGCCGCTGGTCACGTGAGTGATTATGCTCTATTTCTTTTCAACTTTGCTGCTCTGGAAATTTGTTCATGATAAAATTTACAAATTTGCATTACCAAAGCGAGGCTTGGTGGTGAAACTATCCAGGGCTTTTCAACAACCGGAAAATGGAGAGTCATCTGGGATTCTGGCATTATTTTAATTAAAATTATTCGCAAAACTTCACTTTTGCCACCCCGGTAGCCGTTATCACTGTTTTCCCTTCCCGTTTAACATGGTTAATAGTGGAAGATGGTTAACAAGCCCGACAAACTTCAAATGGGCAAACAAGAAGTAATGATTTATGTTGGAATTTCCACGGCCATACACAATCTTCTGTTTTGCGATTAAACACTTTGAATGAATTACGTAACAGAGACGTTCCTATTGGTTAGTTGTTTAGACTGAAGTAATCAACTTTAAGTGGTGGACCATTAGATTTTTGATCTTGGGGGTTGTGCAAATCCCAAAAAAAAAATATCGAGCGTGTGCTTCTGGTTCAAAAAAATTATCATGCAGAATTGTTAAGAAGGAAAAACATATCGATCAGCCGTAATCAGAGCGTGGCAAAGGATTTTTGTGTGAATGGAACTGTCCTGGTACTGGCCTTTAGAATTGACAACACCTGCTGGTTATGTCCGATCCCCTCCAGCTTCTACGTCCACTCAAAATTCGTCTTAACTGGTAAAATCTACAGTGAAGTCCCCATTTATTGAACCCTCATTTTTTTGAAACTCTAGATAATTCCAAATACTAAATACGTATTTTGAGAAGCCAGATTACTATTTAATTTCTCCTTCTTTTCAGTCCCTCTTTCTTGCTTTGAAAGTAATAAAAAGTGTGCAAATAGGATGGATTTTCCAGCTCGCCCTTTGGACAAGTTGGAACCATTACACGCAAGTTTGAAGGCTTTTCTTAGTAGCGTTACGTAATTAGCAGGAAAAAATGTTACGTTACCCAGTGGGCAAGTGATGCATACTAGCCTGACAGGGAAATCCACTAGCCCCAGGCTAGTGGAGATGCATTTCTTTGTGCATTGAATAAAGATGAAACTCTTTATTGCTTTGAAAGAAAGATGTAAACTTTAAAAAGGCATTGCGTGTAAAGGCGGTTTTTAATTGGGTGATTTTTGAGTGCCTGGTGACGGTCAACTTAACTTCAAAATTTGTGTTTTAAATTTCCATTAAAAAATATCGTGCAAGGACATGGAGATTAAAAAAAAAAAATCCTGCATGGCTGGAATAATAATAATAATAATAATAATAATAATAATAATAATAATAATAATAATAATAATAATAATAATAATAATAATAATAAATATATAGCAGCCTAAAAATCCTGTAACCCCCCATCAAAAATCAAATGGTCCACCCCTAATATACAATCTTCGTTCACTGTCCAAAATCCATGCGCGCAATTGGTTAAAATCGAGAACGTGACTTTACTTTACCTGACGTCAGCAAACTCCGACAGTGCGTTATTGACAATAAAGCATAAAAATCGTACATTATTGACGATGGCTTCAGCTGACAGATTTGCAGAAATAGTGGAAGAACAAATCCCTTAAATTATCAATGAAGCCGATACCCATAAATACCAAAACAAATACAAAACACGTTCGCAACTTCAAGTACATTTGTTGACTTTAGAAATGCAAGACTTGAAAATTGCAATTTTGCGTTCACTTATAACGTGTCAAAGAAAAGCGATTGACTTGCTTTAAACATGCTTCTCTCAACCTCGCTGACTTTTTTTATGAATATTTTCAGCTTATGAACGATTTTGTGAATGATTCTACGCCTCATTTATATCGAATAATGCATGGCTTTTTGTCATTTCTATATTTTTAAATTACGCCAGTATAATTTTGTACTACGTAGATATAACTGAATTCATATTTATTAACATTGTTGTTCAAAGTTCGCGAAATTGTGTATTGCCTGCAGTTTACTCAGATTGTATATTAAAAGGGTTAGAGGCTGTTAGTTCGTGTTTTGTTTACAAATACACGCACTTGCTGGCAGCACAATAAACTCGAAATTTTCAATACGGCACTCGGCTACGCCTCGTGCAGTATTGAAAATTTCTCGTTCTTTGTGCGGCCAGCGCGTGCGTGTATTTGTAAACAAAACACTCACAACAGTCTCTAACCCATAAATAGTGTTTTGTGCACGGTTAACGCTAAAAAAATGTGAACTTAACAAAGAAACTTCATAACTATCCCTCTCTATTTACTATACCCTTAGCAACCATTCGGTTGGTACTGCGCACACTCAGTTGCCCGGCACCGCTATGCCGCATTTCTAAGTCCTTTCACAAAGGCAGATTCTTCCCTCCCCGAACCAGTACAACAGTAAACTTTGAAAATTTCCATGTTTCAAAATAATATATTTTAAATTTGTTTTCTTTAGTCCTTTACGAGGCGCAGTCAGAACCAGTTTTGATGAAGATCTGCAAGTTTTCAAGAAAACCCCTTATGGTTCTCACGTAGAAGATTAAAAATAAAAGAACAATACAATATACACTGACAGTTTGGTGAAAGATAGTGCGCGTGAAATCAATGACAAATCGTCGAAATTTCGTCAACTCGTCTAGGACGTGACTAATTAGATCGTTTGATGAAGGAAAACTTTCCATAAACTTCGAATGTTTTTTGAAAACTAATTCAAAGAGTTATTTTCCGTAAAGCATAGAAACAGGTTCCAGATTCAATCTGGAACCGTTTTTGTTAGCAGTTGCTGTATACCACTTGGTTCACAGTCCGAATAAATTAGAAATTGCTTAGAAAAATCGAAGTAGTCATGTATGATTTTGAATGCTCAAGTTACCAACCCTGATGAAGGTAAAGAAGGCCTATGGAGAGCCCCTGCATGACAAAGCCAGAAAACGGCGAAAAGCTCAATTAACTTTGACTTTAAATTCTTTTAGATTTTCAGGGATAATTATTTTTTTTTTATTTATAGAGACTGTTTCAGTTGCAATGACTAAATAATTACATTAAATCAACATGATTATTCTTCGCCTTTACTCTATTGGTTCCATAATGTGACTGACAGGTTGCATTTTCCCTGTACTATAAAATATTTTTACCAAGCATGCAAACTTTTTACAATATTTTTGACTGGACAAGAAAGGCTTAATCAATAACCTCTTCTTAAAGAATAACTGCAAGTTTTGATCTTTTCTTTTTCTTAGTGTCAATATATTTCTACCTAAGTTCAAATACGCTGTTACTGTCTGACTGAACCTCAACTCTCTTGGCTAAGCCAATATCACTTTGATGAACTAGTGAAGATTTCGTTGCAAGGCTTCCATCGTTTGCAGCTGGAAAGGTTGTGTTCATCCTTCTCTTGAACCGCTCTTTTATCTACGAGAAATACAGGTGAATTAAGTTGTGTTTCGAAATTAATGCGGGCTAAATTGGATACTCCTAGTCGCTTCATGCTTCGGTAGCAGAGATAAGATCCAGCCTGATAAGCCAATTGGTTGCACATTTAGAACAAGGAATATACATGAATATAATATTCCCTTTCAAGCAAGAATTACAAACCGCACTCAACTACATGCGGGCACAATTGCAACAGGGGTGGCTACCAAAATTTTTTGTGGGAGGAAATTTTCTGCCGAAAGACACAACTTCAATTCAGGATAATGCCAATTTTAAATAAATCGAGTTCGTCCATTGCACCATACCTCGGGAGTCTTCGTCTGATATAGATAGACTAAATCACAATAACTTTTATAGATTAATTAAATTCTCATTATCTGTTTTCTCTTACCTGGCTGTTTCTCACACAATGCAGGAGGAAAATCAGAAAACCCTATTTAAAAAATGACGATAAAAGGATTTCCTTTAGTGTATAGTAAAAAAAAAATCGAGGGTTTAAAAAAGGGGTACGGTTATAGTGAATTACTTCATAAACGAAACGTTTCGCAGAGCAAAAGTGAAATTGCTTCGAATCTTCGTGAGTAATCAAGAAAAAGCTTTTTCTTGCTTGAAATGGGGGTGGTAGTTTCGTTTAAGGTTTTTTAAGTTTAACCTTGTCAAAGCGATTTCAAATCTTGAAATGATAATCATTGAACTTGTTGTAGCAGGCTCAAAAACTGACCTGAGCAGAGTTTAGAATCGTGAAAATGTAAACGAAAGCTTTGTGCTGCGGCGTCAGAAGACCAAACAACCACGTGACTCCCAGAAGGGGAACCATCACAACGCATGCTTTGATGCCAATTCTGCAAGAAGACAAAATTATTGGTAAATAGCATCTAGAATAAGCTCTTTCGCTGCGCCTTTTTTTAATATCATCAATGTGATATTTTTTTCTTATGTCAAAGCTTTAGTTAGTCAGCCTTTGGTTATTTAGCGCTCTTCACACCGGGCTTTTTTTGGATCTTTTCAGCCAAGAGGAGGGAGGGGGGGGGGGGGGCAGATTCCACCCCCCCCCCCTCCGTAAATTCCAGAATATTTAAGCAATCACAATGAAACTTACAGAATCTATAGTATGTCCGAATATATATGTTTTGCTATACGTCACGTAAGAGGATGACGTCACACCACGTGAAAATTAAATCATGATCTCAAAACAGCCGCCATCTTGGATCAGCCATTTTGGATTTCAACTTTTTTTTCACAACGTCAGAAAACAGCCCAAAATCACTGGAAAGTACTCAAAATCTATAAAACGGTGCAAACAAAACTAAAATAGGTGAAAATTATTGTATTAAAGTTAGTTGTCATTAATGACAACTACGTCTTATACATGGGCCTCTTGCTCGGACATTGCGGGTAACCTCGTCCCACGTATGGACATTAAAATTGTATTTACATATTACATTAATAGGAACACAAAATTAAAATTTTGGCGAAACGTGTCTGTCAAAATGCTGTTGCCATGGTCACGTCAAGCTCCCGACACAACAACCTATCCTACCAAATTATTTCCAGTTAGAATTTAGAAAAAATTCTTAAAATTCGGCAGCGTTTGGTTGAATCTTGAAAAAGTTATAAGCGTTCGAAGTCAGCGCGGCCACTTTCCGCCCTCCTTGGTCTGGATAGGATTAAGTGTTACGTTCAACTTGGTCCATTTGACGAATAAAGAGACACACAAGCAAGTCATGCACAGAGATTGTTGATCCCTCGCTCGACTTAGGACTGTGTTGATGGAGCTGAGAGGCACTGTCCTTATCTTTTTACCGTATTTGTTGAATGTGACTGTCTCCTGTTGATTGCATTGTGGACATTTCCTTGATGACTCGCACGAGTATTAATATGTTAACCTAAGTTTAAAAAAAAATAAAAAAAAATAATCAGAAGGTTAAAATGATCAAAACACTTCTATGAAAAAACACGTTAATGGTTAAGTTGGCATGGAGATTCTAAGTGCCGTAAATCGCAGGTGACCAATACTAAGCGAGGCAAACTCGCGAGAATACACGATCGAGCAATTCATGTTTGGTTTTGCATGGTTTATTGTTTTTTATTCAATTTACTGTTTTCACCTTAAACTAATAAAACACGCTCCGGTCATCGTAACTCGTGACCTCGCTATTCACGCGTTGCCCCAGAAGAGAGCCTGCTTGCAGGCTATAGTATACTTCTAACTCGATTCTAACTATTTTTACACAACTATATATATATGGGGTAGTTTTACTAAACCTGTGAAACACTAACTAAACTTTCACATAGTATTACATAGTATTTATATTGTTTTCTTTTGCTTAGTTTTGACTTTTAGGCACTTACTGGTAAATGTTGTTTCACGGGTTAAATAAAATCAGTCTGGAAGAAATGAAGTCTTTTAGACTAACGTAAAATTATTTTTACTTACAACTTCAATCATCACCACAAATGCAACAAATATCCAGATCAGATTGTTGGCCGAAGACATCCAGCAGCTTGAAACAAAGAACGGGCAAACACGAAAGATCACATAACGTCTCAAATGTTTTTGAATGATACCATGGTGGTTGGAAATAACGGGACCTTTTTTAGGTCTGGTTCAGGGGTCTATCCCGTCAAATAGACGCTACAGGACTTTAAATGCTTATATTTTGTAAACGGAAAGAAACTGAAGTGATTTCAACTGAAATAAATGTGAGTAATTTTGAAATATGCCAAAATATATTTTTGGTAGTATTTGTTTCCACTCCCATTCCAAATTTGACGAAGATTGGACTTATTCTCTTGAAGTTTTGACTCTGTCTTCGAAGAGGCCTCCAATGACTCAAAACATGTTTCGAGAATCCAGCACAAACTCGACCCCACTTCCGGTGAAACCTCCCGTACTGAATTCTCTCGTTATAGAGCGTTTTCACATGACGTCACCTCGGCCATATTGGTGTACCAAGCCATCCCACCGGGAATTAAAATCTATTTTTATTCAAAAATCGTCTATTGTTTAGTTAAACCAATACGGCCGTTGGTCACATGAGTGAAAAAGCTCTATTACATACTCGATTACACAAAATTTTTCTTTATAAAGGGGCAGCAAGGAATTGAATATTTCAGAACAGTAACAATATTTTAAACAGTAATCTTGAATCGCGTTACTCAGTGGCGAGCTGAGGAATCAAGGAGACAGAGAGAGAGAGAAAACGGAAGGCAACGCAGTTCTTACTATTCATCACTGACGAAACTCTGGATTCCATCTTTTCCTGCGGCGATACTCAGCGAAATGGTCACCATGACAACGGGAAAACCTGTCATGATAAGCAAGATAAAGTTATTACTCAAGAACAGAAAATATATGTTAACAGATTTAAGTGTTAACCAGCAAATAACGAAGAAAATAGCATTGAGCTAAATTATTGCAAAGAATTCACATTGTTCGAGTGACAGCCACTCTATTCCTTATGCCACATGCATAGTTATGGGAAAAACTGATTTGCATGAGGAAAGCATTGTGTTGAAGGATGATGATTTGCCATCGTCGTCATCGGCAAGGTGGGTGAGTATAATGGTTGAAATCTTGAAGTCGTTGAATTGCATGTGGCGGGGGAGGGAGGGGGGCGTGTAAAATGTCTTGGAAATCTCCCTGGTGGCCTTTAGAATTAGTGGAGTGTCTGGTAAATAGTAACGTAAATGAGAAAAGTGCAATAACTTACACCATGACAGGACATGGTAGATGGTCGTCTTGCTCTCGATGTTGTAAACTTTAACAACAAGCAAGTAAAGATAAATTCCCTCAACGAGCATCCAACAGAACGCCGCCATCAGAAAATACTGCATAAGGGCCGCTACTGCAACACAAGCTCCCTGTGAAGAAGTGAGGACCTTTATTATAATAAAAGTGTTACTTTTCGTAATGTTCATGAAATATATTTCTTTTACATTACCATTCACTAATATAAGCTATAGGCCTATTAATGTAACAGTTACAACCCCTTATTGGCGCTGTGTTATTCTGCCTTCTGAATTTAAGACAGATTCTATGTTATTTTACTCTTCTTTTTCACGTTTTTGCTGGTAGATGCTTCATATTAGAAGACTGCACATTCCTCATAATTTTATGAGATCGGCCAGCGTTGTATTTAACCGTTTGAGTCTATCAAGGACCAGGGGTTGCCACGTGCGCGGTCTCAACGAAACAGCCGCGGCCGATATGAAGTGGTAAAGCCAAAGATCCAAAAGTCACCGTGTATAACTGACAACTAATGTGATTCAACCAATCTCGAAAGGTCTCTTACCGAATTTTTTGTGGCATTAATTCCTGCGAGAAAGATGATTTGACCAGCTCCGAGAGATCCAGTGAGGCTCACTCTTATTTGAGAGAGAGGCTGATGAACATCGCTGGTAAAAAAAGCATACAAAGAAACGTATATTAAACATAAAGAACTAATGCTGAACATCACCAAACCAACACAAGATTCAAATCAGTGGAAGAAATACTGTAAAGGAACACAAATCACGGCTATCGGATACTTTTAAATGCGTCCCTTAAAAAGCTATTACTGTTTTCAGATGAAAACAAGATTAGTTGAGCAACCAATCAGATTGTATATCAGTTTGTTATGAGCATCATAACAAGTACGTAGTTGCATTATATATTTTAATACTTACGTGAATAAAACATAACAGATTATGGTGAGAGTTATTCCAATGATGGAGAGAGCTAACCCCACGTATGTGAGAATCCCCAGTATCTCCTCGTCTGTATTTGTGATCTGTTTTACGATTTTGTCACAGGAACGAAACAATAAAGTTTGTTATGAGTTACAAATATTTAAATCATTTCACTTGTCTCCATAACAACGCTGAACGAATTATGCGTTAACTACTCTTGGGAATAGAACGATTTTAAATTGAGTGTCGAAAGTAGTTCAAAATTTGCGTTTGTTTGGTTTTGCATCCACCTCTTCCACCACCAATTAGAAGTAAAACCAAAGTCAACCGTGACTCGCCCACACACGTTTCCCTGCGCTTTTTGCCGGCTATATGTATTTGGGTCGAGTTTTGAAGTGCTATCTCGATTGTGTCCTTAATTTGAGATTAGCCAGAGTGATTACTTCGGTTTTTGGTCTACGACACTTAATCGAAAAGTAGGTATTACCTCCAGGTCATCTCCAAGGTCGAATAAAACAGCAAAGTGAGTCAAATGGTTGCAGCTACACTCCGTTTCTTCTGAGTTGCTGTTTGATGTCACTACATGACATCCCTCTTTTGACCAACCATCTGGACTGAAAAGAAGCGTTTAATACAATTTCACAATAGAACGTTAATATTTTTTTGATTGGAAAGAGTTAATTGAGGGTTGCTATATTTTTGCTCCTGGCCATTCGTGAAGTAAGTTACTTATAGGAAAATATGCACGATTAAAATAGTAAGTGATACAGGTCAAACAGAAAATGCATAGAATCCATCATCAATTTTGGTTCTAATTAAACCATGCAACTTGCGACAATAAAAACTACAACAACAGCGACAGCAGGAAATAATAAAACAACAACAACAACAACAGCAACGGCAGCAGCAAGAACAACAACAAGATAAACAAAATAAGGCAACATTTTAAAAACGTAGTAAAGAATTGTAAGTAATGCAGGTTGCCGTGTCGTGTTAGTATTTAAATTAGAGGGGGTTAACTAGCTGGATCAGTGAAACTGGTTCGGAAAGAAGCACACAACAAGTCTACTATGTACTTTCTTTATTCTTCTCTCCCATGCTGCTCCTTGCTTACACGACACAGGTCAAACAGAAATACATAGAATCCATTATAAATTTTGTTTCCAATAAAAAAATACTAATGCAAACCTGATAACGGAAGCAACATCTATTGATATTCTTTTAAAACAAAGTAGAACGTTAACCTAATTATGCTCACTTTTGTTCGCTGAAGCCGCTCCAAAACATGCAAGCACTCTTTCCATCAACAGCCTAAAAACAGAATTGGTAAATTTTGGTAAAACGAATAGCTAAACATTTATGCACCAACATTTTTTTTTTCATGATAATTTCCATCGTTCTTTTCACCTTTAGGTTTCTGAAATTGAGGACAATGTTCTGCTGCAATTGTTCAGGCTTTGGATCCATTGTAGCTGCCATGATTTTGGTGCCAAGACGCCTGAATAGAAAAAAAGATATAAAAACCTTGTTACTTTTGATGTGCAAGAGAACATCATAGTCACTTCACATTTTCTAACCTTCGGACGCAATTATAAGGTAATCACATGATTAGGAATTAAATTTGAAAAGCAAAATAGGTACGAGTAAATTTGCGGACCCTCCGATTATGCTGGAAAATTATCCGAAATATTTGGGTGTTCTGAGGAAATCTTCGTCGTCTTCGGATGATCTTTGAAAATCTTCGGAAGGAAACAACTGATACTGGGAAATAAACGGAAGTCTTCGGGAGGACTTCGGTAATCTGCAGAAATCTTCGGATAATCTTCAGAAATCTTCGGGTGTCCTCCGTTGTAAGTCTTTGGAAAGAATCTGATGGACTTCGGCCATCTTCGTAAAACATCGGATGAACGTCGACACTTCTTAGACCTTCTTAGAGTTTCTCTGTACTAAGTTCGGAAGTATTCGTTGTAATTTGTACTAAATTTATTTCTCTCTGCACCGTGTTTCCAATCACAACTCAGTGTATTATTAAGTACATAATTTCTTTGTGAATTACCTCGTGTTCTTAGTTGCATCGCTATTGGATGGATTCGATGTAAGTAGTTCATGAAGATTCATATACACTATACCGAGCAGCACCGAATCTACGTTGAAGTAGAAACAAAAAATCAATTACTATGAAGCCTTAGGGCCAATTCGCACTAGCGGACAAGTTTTAAATGTCATGACATTTTTGACAACAAAAAAATTGTCGCGACAAGTCAGAGACATTTTGAAGAAAACAAAAGGTGTAATTATTATTACAATAGCTCTGCACGTGCTTCTGTCATCCTGGTACATTTCTCGGCACGGTCGTCTTGTGCAAACATCAAATAATCAGGCAGGTCCACGTGGTGAAAAATTTTAAAACGATTTGCATTTGAAGTGCGCGTGTTGTGATGTTTTTGTGCTCGTGCGGGGATAATGTCGCAAGTAAACTATTTCTTTTTTCTATCGGTACAAACTGGTTCCCTCCGCATTCATTTGTTCCAACCCCGGTATTACCATCCTTCCACGACCTCACCTCGGCACACAAACATGTTTTTCCGCCTGTCGTGGAAAAATTTCGCGTGTTGTTTTTTAGTACAATCCAGACCAAACACAATAGCCAATCAACAACGTATTGTTATCTGGCATTACGAGGGGCGTTGGAATGCGACTTGTCATGACTTGTCCTGCCTTGAGGCAGGACATCGGCCCCTTTGAAGATTTGTCCGTGTTGACAAAAATTTGCCCTTGTCCAACAAGTCGTTCGCACTTGTTTTTGCGATTGTTTGACAAAATGTATCGCGCGTGCAACGCGGACCAATCATAAGACAACTGCTTCTTTGTTCTCCTGTATTGTTGGACAAGTTCTAGGTTTCAAAAAACGTATTCGCACTTGTTTTCTGTAACAAGTGACACACAAGTGATGAAATCTACCAATTGTTACAATTTTTTTCCGCTAGTGCGAATCGGCCCTTATTTATAATATGGTATTAAAATAAATGTTGGCCTTCTACCTTATTACAGGAAATTAACGCTCGTGTTAATTAAGGTATTGGAAATCAACGCGACTTAAATTAAAGCGAAGTGAAGGAAAAAATATTTTCCAATAAAGGAAATTAACGCGAAAGAGGTGCTACAATTTCCAAATGAAGGAAATTAACGCGACTGCACAAAGCCACAGAACTTGTAAGGACAACAGGAACACATTTATTGTACACACTTTTAACAAGTAAACGAAATCCAAACCCAAACGCCGGAATCTCGCTATTTCGAGCGTTCTTTTCAGGGCCAACGATACCAGTGGATCTCCACTCTGATAAAACAATGCTTAAGAAAATCCAAATAATTGCCCCATTTAATCAATGACGCGGAAATTAACGCTCCACTAAATTAAGGGCGAGGAAATTAACGCTCACAAAAATTAACGCGACTTAAAGTAACGCGAATTTAGAAAATTCGCGTTAATTTCACGAAGCGTTAATTTCCTATAATAAAGTACTTCTTAAACTTATTAATAATTTGGAAATCAAAACCACGGCTTCTTCATAGTTTTAGTGTCGATCGAGAGGATATAGCAAATACTCTACATAGTGTTGCATCACATTTTCAAACTCCTCGAAGTTCGTCAAAAAGCTCCGTTTTTCTTTCGAGAGTTTATTATATGAGTTATGCACGATGACGAGACTGACATGATATCTATGTTTGCTTGGCAGATCTTATCCGGGCAAGTACAAGTTAGTGTAGATATGGCTACCGGCGAACTATTTGTGTCACCTGGGTCTTAGGTCTTTGCACAATAACTTCTGTTATATGTTGCCTTAAAACTTCTTTACACAAATTACCGTTTTTGCGGAAATTGCTTTGGGGAATGTTGATGAAATTCCGCTCTGCTGGTCCCTCGTTATGGAAATCACTCTCACTTTGGCGAGAAACTCGTTCAATACGCAAACCTGGGAAATAGGAAGAAAAGGGATAGAATGAAAGAACTTTTATCCATTCATATGTTGGGGTCCAAACATATCCGATTTCAGGCCTAAATGTCACGTGGACTGCTGGTGTAAAGAGATTACTTTACTCATTAAAGAAGTAGAGTAGAGAGAAGTCTTTTCTTTGGACAAGGAAAAATCTGCTACTGTCAGTCTACACCTCCCAGAAACGACAAATTCCAACAAACTGTTTTAATACACATCGAAAGCATTTCGCACCGTCGTTTTGATTACATTATCCTAGGACAAGTGTCAATCCCTTTCCGTTCCATTTTAACTAGGTCCAGTTCTCTTCACTTCAATGTAATATTCAGCTCTTTTCCCACTACAGAGAGGTTTAAACTAAGATTGAGTTCTACTTACTAAGTATGCTGTAGACTCTGCTGAGCTGAGGCTTTGATTCACTGAGGTGATATTGACCGTATTTAATGGCAAAGTCTTCGAAGGCAAATGCCACTTTGAAGATAAACGACTTCCTTTCCTGGTCTGTTATTAAGCGAAGTCGCAGGTCATGGAGAGATATGTTTTTAAACTGTTCGGTGGCGTTTTGTAACAAATTTACAGCATCCTAAAACCAAACATAAAGGTTAAAGCAAACAAATATGGGAACTGCATTTCATTGTCGAGGTTTCTAATATTTTGTTCTTTATAGAGTCATGAAGTTACCACGAAATATTATGTGCTATATGAAAAGAAGATCCAATTGAAACATGATAAAGAAGTAACGCATAATGTAAGCAAATAAGAAGAAATTTTAAGTGGCTGCTAATCGTGGTGACTGCTTAAAAATATTTTATAAGGGGTCGCCCTGCTATTGAAATGGCAGTTTTCACTACCTACCCCTTTGTCAGTTCGACTCGTAAAATTCAATAAAGAGCTCCAGCCTGGTGGAGCTTACCCGTCTAGTCAATTATTGGTAGCTTCCGCTCTTCCCCCTCCCCTGGTCTATTAAATGCCAACGATCTTGGCGTTGCGAGGGGAACATGGCAAACTCGTTCACACTGCCCTAATATGTTTTAAAAAGGTGACCAAGATATTGTGTGTCAAACTAGCAAAAGCTTTGTTTATAGATCCGACATCTCAAAAATAAAAACTGTAATTTATACCTGTAAGGAAGAGGCTCCGTCGACATCTGTTCTGTTCAGCGTAGAAAGAAACTCAATCACCTAGAATTAAGGCATAAAAAGAGTGTTAATATGGGTGGCTTGATTCACATAAATAGGCTAAGGGATGCAATATTAATGTCATATCAATGAATATCAAGTAAAGGAGGAGCATGGATGGTGCAGTGATTACAGCACTTTGCCTTTCACTAGTTCAAAGTTCGAAGTCCTGGACCTGATTTCATTTTATTTAACATCATGCCATGAAGATTTCAATCGTAAGTCGAACCAAAAAGCGTCAAAAAATGTGAAACAATAAGGGTAAAGCGATTTTTCACAAACAATTCAGATAATTGATGCACACAAACATACCAGTTCTTCCGTCCGAGAAATGTTTTTGGATTTAATGCTACTGGACTTTGATGATAACTCTGGTGATGATAAAGTCAATACTGTCGTCGCTGGAGTAAATGATGATGTTGTTGCTGAAGATGACGATCTCGATGGTGATGCTAATGATGTTAATGCCACTGATGATGTAACTGGAGTTGCTAATTGTGAAGGTGACGATGCTGCGACCACGAATGCTGTTACTGATAAACACGGTGCTGCTGTTGTCGATGGCAGTGGTGATACTGGTGGTACAGCTGTTGTTGATAATACTCTTGCTAAAGTAGATACTGTCGTCGCTGGAGTAAATGATGATGTTGTTGCTGAAGATGACGATCTCGATGCTAACGCTAATGATGTTAATGCCACTGATGATGTAACTGGAGTCGCTAATTGTGAAGGTGACGATGCCGCCACCACGAATGCTGTTACTGATAAACACGCTGCTGCTGTTGTCGACGGCAGTTGTGATACTGGTGGTACTGCTGTTGTTGATAATACTCTTGATGCTAACAGCGGAGTTCCTGTATGTGGTTGCAATTGAAACATCTCTGTCAACGTCGTTAAAATGAAACAATACAAATGTGTTCAAATGTGTTAATAAAAAAATAATAATAATAAATCACTTTATTTGAGTGCTGATGTTTCTAGCACTGCTGTGCTAATTGGGGGCACTGTAAATCTGAGGAACAACTATAAGAAATCAAACAGAAACTTGTCAAAAATTTCAACTGGCAGGATGCTAACCAGTCAGTTATTAGCAAAGCGTGTTGGAGCTGAATTCGGGACCACGGAAGACAAATCCATCTAGTGGCAGGGAGGAGGATTCGGCTAGCAACTGGTGGAAAAGTGGAAATGGCTTGAGGGTGTTGTAGGGTGTTGTAGGCTCTTCAGTCGGGACAATGAACTTGGTAAACTGTTCGTCTTTGAATCGACGGTGCACCCATGTATTAATTTATATTTAAAGAATGTGTTGAATAAAACGCATTAAGAAGTTTTGTACTTTCGTATTTTTTTTTAGGGGGGGGGGGGGGGACTAACAATTGTGAGTTATTTCGGTATCTTAACGTTTTGGTTTTCTATATAATTTTCCCTAATGACTCTGGTTGAGATCAATAATTAATTTAAGCAGCAGGAGAACACATCGGGACTACTCACCAATGTAAGAATGATGACTAGTATCATAATGGTTTGATGCTGTTCTGGATACTTCTGTTGTAATTTCCATTGTAGAAGTGGCAGCGAACGTTTTAGTGCACTTCTGTGCGTTACAAGTCTGCGTGCAGTCTTTCGTGTTGCATTCAAAGGCACATCCACCAGCACTGCAGGTCTGCTGACAGTCATTACCGCCACATTCAAGGGTACATTTATCAGCACTGCAGGTCTGCTGACAGTCATTACCACCACATTCAAGGGTACATTCTTTAGCACTGCAAGTCTGCTGACAGTTATTCCCGTTACAATGAAGGGAACATTTATCAGCGTTACAGGTCTGCGTGCAGTCATTCCCGTTACAGTCAAGGGTACATTGGGCACATTCATTAGCTCCACAACTCTGACTGCAGGAATCCTTGTTACACGGCGGTTTGCATTTCCTAGGTTGGCTCAAAGGTTGATCGACTATTCGCAGTTTCCACATACAAAATAATCAGATGAAGTCAAAAGCAATAAAATGAATAACACAAGACGCAATAACCCTGCCTCATCCCCAGTCGCTCGCGATCACTTATCCGGGGATTTCTAGTTTTCCGCCCCATCACCCACTAATCGCGCTTCATGCTCACTCCCAATCCCCCCGCTCACGATACAGATTTTTTTGGCCCGACATCTGCTTTGCCCTGCAAGCCAGTTACAACTACGTTTTTCAACATGGCACGCTTTCTATAAGCCAAAGGCGCGGAATAATTTCGCTTATACCTAAGAAAAACAAGGATAAAACGATCCTGGAAAATCTAAGGCCTATCTCACTTCTAAATGTTGACTACAAAATTCTCACTAAAGTAATAGCCAAAGCAATAGAAAAAGGTTTGCCAACCTTAATAAACCCAGGCCGAACACGTTATGTTAAAGAACGCTTACATTGGCGAAAACGTCAGATTGATTTACTACTTAGCTTTATTACAATACACAGATAAGCTAAATCAAAGAGGCATCGCTATTTTCTTGGACTTTAAAAAAGCATTCGAATCAATTGAATGGAACTACTTTCAGAAACCTGTACGGCTCTTTAATTTCGGCCTTGATATCCAAAATTGAATTACAAATTTTCTATAATAATGTCACAAGTTGCGTTTTAAATAACGGCCACGCCTCTACCTTTATCTCCCTACAGCGAGGAGTCAGACAAGGTTGTCCATTGTCTGGAGTCCTCTTTGTTCTCGCATAGAACTTCTCTCTCGATCCATAAGAAGTGACTCCACTATCAAAGGTATCCAAGTTAACAAGTATAAACTAAAAATAAGCCAGTATACTGACGACACAACAGTGTTTGTCCGTGACCTTGGCTCCGTCACGAGTCTGTTGAAGTTGCTAAATGAATTTAACGAGTGTTCTGGCCTAGAAATTAACAACACCAAAACCAAAGAAATGTGGTTAGGCGAATGGAAAGCCAAAAAACAGGAAACGGAGAAACTTGACTTTTTATGGATAAATCAGGTCACTATACCCAAGAAATAATTAAACTGATCTTCGACTTTCTATGGGCGGGAAAGCCCCCTAAAATTAAAAGAAATGCCCTAATTGGAAATAAAAAAGACCGTGGTTTAAAAATGTTAACATCATGAAAAATTAAAAGCTCTCAAAATAGCTTGGGTCTACAGAAGACAAGACGATTCACAAAATAATCCCTAACCAGCTCTTACACAATCATGCAGGCCTGGTCTTTTTTTAACAAAATGCAACTTTCCGAGAAATATACTCGACCACGAGAAGAAGCTTCAATCCTTCTATATATAAAAAAAAAAATGTGAGATAAGATAAAACTTTCCAAGTTGACTCTTTGTTGACTGTAAAACGCTTCCAAGAAGCGAGCTAGGAACAACAGAAAAATTCTTGTAGAAAATAAACCTGTCATTTTTCACACTTGGTATCACGCCGGCATTACCAAGGTACGCACGCGACAAACTAAAACAGCGACTTTCAAAAATGGCTTGAGTTTGTTTTAAAATTCAATCTGAATGTTCCTTTCACTAAATATTATGGTCTTTTCAATGCAATTCTGAAAGATTAGACACCTAATTTTAAAAACCTAATTCCAATCGTCGAGCACAATACTTCTCTGAACCCTTTAAAAACTAGTTCTATTTACTCCTCTCTTTTAAAAACCATCTTCATTTCCCCCACCGCTGAAACCAAAGTACTTCGTCACGGTTTTACCAAAAACACCTTCCAAAAGGTTTATCGAATGCCATTTGCAGTCACAAATGAAGTAAAAATAATAATGTTTAAGTATAAAGTGATTCACAATGTGCTTCCAAGCCGCGTTACACTTCATCGAGACGGCCTCTCAGAAAACGCCATATACAACTTTTGCAATGTCGAACAATAAACTACGCATCACCTAATCATAAACTGCACTCTTGAAGTCGATTACTGGACCCTGCTCCAAAACTGGTGGTACCAACAAATGAATGAAACAATAAAGTTATCCGCAATCCATGTACTTTTCGGCTGGCATGATAGAACAAAGCATTGGCAAGCACTCAATTGTATTTTTTTTTTTTGCACAAGCACTTGGGGAGATGTTTTAGATTTCCAATGCTTTTTACTGTTACTTTACAGAAGACTTGAAATCCTTAAAGAGATCGGGACTGCAAAAAGAGCACTACCAAAATATTTTCGCAATTGGCTTTTGTTACTTTAATTAACTTTAATTACTTTAATTGTCTCCCCACAGTGCACCATTAGAACTGTCACTCAAAAGGCCCATGATGATATCCTCTGCATTTGACGTACAATGCACTAATGGAAATAGCATAAAAAATGACGATTTTGTAAAGTGCATTATATGGGTAGGCTTTTCTACGCATTATGTCAGAAAGAAGAAATTTATGTCTTAATGAAAGTCAGCTTAAGTTAAGCCCAGACATCTTGAACCTGACTCTCGCCATTAAATTTATATTTCTTTTCATTTTTTTGACATAATTGAGCTATTCATCTAAGGGCCGTCCGCACAAGCGTATTAGCATAAAAGACACGCTTTTTTAGCTTTAAAAGATGACATGACATATGGTCGATGGTAGGGAATCTGCAAAAAAAAAAAAAAAAAAAAAAGGGTCCCAGTTTATGTTGCTTATTACAAGCCGAGAACGAATGACGAAAGACACTGCGTTAGATGCAGTGGACGAAATTCCAAATAAATTTTAGGTTAAACGGACGTTCTCACCGGTTAACAGGAGACAATTTTAAGAATGGATATTTAAATTTCGATAAAATTAAAGAGAATGAAAGGAGGATAAAATGGAGAAAGGAATCATTTTGTTAAAGTCACAAGCGTTTCGGGCGAATCTCTGGGTTAAACCGTTAGATCATGGTATGTGCGAGGCCCTCTGGTTGTATTGCATTGAATTCACCACCAATATTCAAAGCTGGGTTTGTTTTGGTCCTTTTGAACTAGAACACAAAGCAAAATACAACCTGGTGGTTTAAAAAGCTGATAAAGGAAATGAAGTCCATACTTACTCAGCAAGATGAACACAACGAGGGAACTCGCAGACATTTTCATATAATCTTTCACCCTCTTGGAAATTTTTTATCCCCAGCATGAAATTAACAGAACCACCTGCTTAACACAACACTGCTGAACGATCTTGTCACGTTTACATATTGGTTGACATTTTAAATGATAATAAGCTTAAAATTTTCGCTTTCTACGCATTATATCAGAAGAGAAAACAAATTTTGACTTAATGAAAATTAAATTCATGCACATATCTTTGAACCTGACTCTCGCCAGTAAATTTTTGCATCTTTTCCGTTTTTGACATAATTGAGCCGTTTTTTTCTGAAGGCCGTCCGTACAAGCGTATTAGTATAAATCGCATCATTTTCAGTTTAAAAAAGTGACATGACCTAGCTACATACATGGTCGATGGCAGGGGAAACAGAATAAACCCCAATACAAGCCTAGAGCGAACGACGAAAGACACTGCGTTAGATGTAGTGGACGAAATTACAAATAAATTTTAGGTAAAACGGAGGTTCTCACCGGTTAACACGAGACACTTTTAAAACTGAATATTTAAATTTCGAGAAAAGAATTGCAAGAAAAAAAAAAGAAAAGAGGAGAAAGGAGTCACAAGCGTTTCGGACAAATCTCTGTGTTAAACCGTTACATCAAGGTACGTGCGACTGTTTATTTTAAACATAATCGCGAGCAAGCATTTATTATTTTTTATTAGGGCGCACGCAGTTTTTATGAAAACGAAAACATTGTCGAGGCCATCTGGTTGCATCGTGTAGCGCCTAATAATGATTTTCATTTCAAGTTTCTTCCTTGGGAGATTGATGATAGAGCACAAGAATTCACCATCAATCTTTCAAAGCTTGGTTTGTTTTGGTCCTTTTTAAACTAAAACAAAAAGCAAAATACACTCTGTTAGATCAAAAAGCTGATATAGAAAACGAAGTCTATACTTACTCAGCAAGATGAATACTACCAGGGAACTCATAGACATCTTCATATAATCTTTCATTATCCTGGAACAATTTATATTATCCCCAGCATGAAATTAATAAAAACACAAGTAATCAGCGGTTAGTCTGCAGTCAATACGGGTTTCGTCTTAAACGTAGAAGGTTAAAATAGTTACGATAGCAACACACCTGCTTTGTGGATCGTTATATATTTTAATAGAGGGAAAAGAAGGATTATGCATTTTGGCAATGAGTGTTTATTTGTATTGACGTTATTTAAGGTGGGGGTAAACGTGAATATGAGTGAAATTTTAAGAGGTTTAAAGAATAGATAGGAGAAAGGAAAAAAATTTGGAACACCATCACACAGTTGACCCGAACGCAAGAGCACCCCAGGTTGTCAGTGGACTGTTTGGGTGTCCATCTACTAATTTTTAACTTCAAACTCTAATTTTAAAATCACATTAAATCTCTAATATCTCTTATTTCTCCAAATTTCACTAATCCTTTGAGAAAAAACTATATCTTCCCAAACATCCCCCAAAACCACCCACAAATTTACAGAACACCCCTAGACATAGCTTTGTGAGATGAGCTGAGGGTTTCTGGAAATGCTTGTAACAGGAGCGAGATATTCGCATTAAACCCAAATTAAGCGGTGGAAAAACGGGCTTCGGGTTTATCCCCGCCTTAAATAAAGTAGTGTTTCTAAATTTACTGCAGACAGACGAGGAATAGTTACTTTGCACTTGTTGGTGACATGGCCATGCCAATCACTTAGGATATTCCAGTACAACGATAGGGGGAATAAGTGCAAGTTTTAGCAAATCTTCGTTGAAGCACTCTAGGAGTTTCCGAATTGTTTTATCCATTAAAAAACTAGCGCGAGCGGTCACGAGTACTCCAGGAGCAATCGCGCGAACAAATACGTCAAATAAGTCATGTCGCTTAGCAACTTCTGAGACGAAAACCGTGGGCTCAGTCACTTCTACGACAAGTGATCGCGCCATCAACTGGCACCTGTTCCCCCGACTGACGAAGGGTTTTCCTAAAATAAAATAAGTGGACATATGCAGGGGAGGGGAGCGGGGATAGCACAGTGGTGAGAGCATTCGCCTGCCACCAAAGTGGCCGGCCGGGTTCGATTCCCGATCCCGGCGTCATATATGGATGAAATTTGTTGTTGGTTCTCTACTTTGCTCCTAGGGTTTTCTCCAGGCTCTCCTGGTTTCCTCCGTCCACAAAAACTCTTTGGGAACAGTGGCCGAACCCCCATCAATACATCAATATTATTATTATTATTATTATTATTATTATTATTATTATTATTATTATTATTATTATTATTATTATTATTATTGCTATAACCATTATCACTATCACTATCCACAGGGAGCCCACGCAAATGGAGCGACTGTTGATGTTTCAAAATTATAAAGGAGTGTCGCGGAAAACCGAAGCGTTCCTATCTGCTTGAACTATAGCGAGTAACATTCAAATTATGTTCAAAATAAAGGTAAAGTTACCTCGATCGTCGTACCTTGTCGTCTTTGTAGCTCAAAACGGCGAATTTAAGCAATTTATTGTTTTTTTTTTTGCGATGCTGTCTAAGTGTAGACAGCCTGTAAAGTAGACTGCATCGCAAAAACCCAGCAAATCGCTAAAAATTCTTCATTTTGAGCTACAAGGATGACAAAGCACGACGATCGATGTAACTTATTATTTTGAACATAAATGTGAATATTACTCGTTATAGTTCATGATGATAGGAACGTTTCGGTTTTCCGATCCGCGACATTCCTTTATAATTTTGAAACATCAACAGCCGCTCCACTATCATCATCATCATCATCTTCATCATCAACATTATTATTATTATTATTATTATATGCTCGTGACAGTTGTCGAAGAATGCTGTATATCATGAAAATGGAGATTTCACGCAAAAAACGTGAAAACGCCTTTCACGCGAAAACGTACACTAACGGTTTCCCGTTTCCAGGACCGTTCAGAAGCCGTTCGAAATAAATTTGCATCCGTTCGAACGGCTTAGTTCAACCGTTCGCTAAAATCGGCAATCCGTTCGAACGGTTTGGGAAACCGTTCGCTAAATTTCTCAATCCGTTCGAACGGTTTTGTTAACCGTTTGCTAAATTTCTCAATCCGTTCGAACGGTTTGGTCAAGCGTTCGCTAAATTTCTCAGGCCGTTCGAACGGTCAACCGTTTGTAAACGAAAAAAGTCAACAATCCTTTCGAATCGATTTCGAACTCCCTCCATGGTTTGGACAGTCGTTCAATTAAATCACCTACCTAACCATTCTTTCAGTTCAGCAACCCGTTTGCTAAACTGAGTCCGTAACTTTTATCTTCAGTTTGCACTCAGTGGTTAAGAAATATAACTTTAACTGCCTATTTATTTCAGAACCACAGTCGATTTGTTTTAGCTGATAAATTGCACGCTTGTTTGTTTGTTTGTTTTTTTTTTTACGCTTTTGGGGGATGCTTTCTTGACCTTTTAATTAACACACTTGCCGCCAAATCGTGAAGTGCGTGCTTAGTCATGAAAACAAACGCATTGCCAGTAAAAGCTTGTTTATCAACTTGGCGAGCTTTAAATAAGATTCAGTAAAAGTTTCATAGTAGATTGAAGAACCGATAACATTTACGTGCGGGGAATCTTTCGGGCTACATTCATCAAACGCCGACAAAGCATGCAAATATCGGCTTCTAATTAATCAAACCAGAAGTTTATTTGCCGTTCAGCTGGATTTTGTGCCGACTAGAATTACTTTTATCTGATCAAAATAACTTTTTCGTTCAGTTCTAAATCTTACGCTGGGTTCGGGATCAGTGTTACGATTTTTATAGCTTGAAAGAGATAAGAAACGACGAAACACTCGTATCCTGTCCCGCGGTCCCAGACATATATGTCATATGCTGGAAAACAACTCGATGAATGAACTTGTTTTCTATTTGCTTCTCGTCTATCCATTCGGTGTGGCAAAGTTGAAAGAAACAATAAATATCCAAACATTTGCCGAGTTCTGATACCTTTCAAATGCACGTGCGAAAAATGTTAAGCAACGTCCTCAGTCACAAAGAGAACAATAATTTTACCGCCAACATAATATTATCGCTGGACAAGTTGTCACGCTCTTGTGTTGAAACTGTAGCTATTTGAAGAGGCCGGCTGTAAAGCTTGACATACCGTACACGAGAAAAATGTTCGATGAAACCATAAGCCTGCTTTTAACGCTAGCAAACATTGATACAATTTTTCATTTTAAGGAGGATGTGAATTGAATTAATTCAATGAGCCCGACATGCTGTGCAAACAAACATCATGTCAATGTTTATACGGATCGAGTTCGCTTTCTCTGTTTTGCTGTTTGAGGTCAATTTCGGAAATTTCATAAACCGTTCGAACGTTTTGGCAAACCGTTCAGAAAATAATTTCAGAAACCGTTCGAACGTTTTGGTAAACCGTTCGAGAAATTTCATAAACCGTTCGTTCGAGAAATTTCAGCTAATTTCATGAACCGTTCGAACGGTTAGCTTGCCCGTTCGGAATACTTAATAACTATGGTTGGCCATTCGTTTCAAAATTATGACATCGTGTACATGGGTTTTTCTGCCGAGTATACTTATTTATATCTGTTACGTACGGGCACAGGCTTACCAGACTGTGTTTGTGAGGTCACAGCACGCCCCATATAAATATTCAAACTTTCTCGCTAATCGCTATTGTAAATATTTAAGCTTCCTAAAATCGGCTTTTACTGATGTCTATTTGCAACATTTTCGCAATGTTTAAGTTTGTTTTTACGCAGTTTTTTTTGACGATTTGAAGCGTGCGAGAGCAGTTCTATGAGTTTAAGTTTTGACTCGTGTATAGAATACTAATATTTACACAAGGCGTGCAACTTCCACATCCAAGAATCGGGTACCGCCTCTGGAATGAAGCCCAAAAAATATCTTTCCCCTACTCGCTTCAGTAAGAGCTCCCGGTCCTCGATAGAACAGTGTTTGAACTATAATCTGGCCAAATTTGAGTCCAATCAGTTCGCGAATAGTTCTTTTAAACCTTGCTGGAATATCAAATTAGGTCGTAATTTTGCTGATTTACCATGATATGTACCAGTTGTCGGGACAATTTATGCAATTTTCGCTAAAATTGGTCAAAATTGCTGCCTATGCCCGCCCTGGAAAGCAGAACGTGCCCCACTACAAAACCTCCTCTGGGACACCCCCCAAAAAACACTTCGGAAATGTCGACAGCAAAGCCGAAGACAACCGGGCCTGAGAAATTAATTTATTTAAATATTCAGTAAATTTGCAGAATATGGAAATAAGCGCTCAATGTCAAACAATTTGGGAAAAGTATGCCCCATAATTATGCCCCATTGTGTTGCACGTTCTCGAAAATATGCATAATTTATCTTTGTTTTGCAGAGAAATGCGCCTGTATTGTTTTCTTTGTACCTCGTATTCTTGGTTTTCATGTTACGTCATAAAATTCTGAAATCAAAATTTAATAGGCCTGCTAAACTTTTGATATCACTAGGTGTAAGATAAACTAAAAATATATCTTTTCTTAAATTTCCAGCTTGGTTGTGCCCTTCGTTTTAAAAACAGAGCATTTTAAATATTCGAGTTCTCCGCCGTATGTGATATCAAGCTGAGTGCCGTGACAAAGTTGTTTTGATTCAAAAAAGGCCTTTCCTTTCCATTTTTGCAGATCGAACATTCCCAATGTACTAAGTGCTGTTTATATGAAAGTGTAATAGATCGTGAGCCAAAAGTAGTCGCTATTAATAGGAAAATTAAGTTCCAGATGGTTTCTCTGACTCACGGCGGCCATGTTTGTGCCCCTCGGAAGGACACAAATATGGCGTCTCCATACTAAGCTTTATAAATTTGCGTGGAAAGTTTCGGCAAATAACTCGCAAACAGTGCACCGCACAGACCTGAGATTTGGACAAATCGTTTATCTATTTATCTTCTATAATATCTGAAATTCATAGCTTCTGTCGTTGAATGGTTTCGATTTTATTTTTTTATTGCGTGACAGTGAAAACCACCAATTTACACATTTTATTTGGCGACGTTTTCCTTCGGCCGGTTCGAAACACTCGATTAAATAATAAATAAAATAAACGCGGCCAAATGAAAACGTCTCCGAATAAAATGTGTGTTACGTGGCACAACGGAAAAAACGGGCGCATTTCCTAGTATTTTTTTCTTTGCAAAACAAAGATACATTATACGTATTTTCGAGAACGTGCAACACAATGGGGCATACTTTTCCCAAATTGTTAGACATTGAGCGGTTATTTCCCTATTCTGCAAATTCACTGAATATTTAAATAAATTAATTTCTCAGGCCCGGTTGTCTTCGGCTTTGCTGTCGACATTTCCGAAGTGTTTCTTTGGGGTGTCCCAGAGGAGGTTTTGTAGTGGGGCACGTTCTGCTTTCCAGGGCGGGCATAGGCAGTAATTTTGACCAATTTTAGCGAAAATTGCATAAATTGTCCCGACAACTGGTACATATCATGGTAAATCAGCAAAATTACGACCTAATTTGATATTTCAGCAAGGTTTAAAAGAACTATTCGCGAACTGATTGGACTCAAATTTGGCCAGATTATAGTTCAAACACTGTTCTATCGAGGACCGGGAGCTCTTACTGAAGCGAGTAGGAGAAAGATATTTTTTGGGCTTCATTCCAGAGGCGGTACCCGATTCTTGGATGTGGAAGTTGCACGCCTTGTGTAAATATTAGTATTCTATACACGAGTCAAAACTTAAACTCATAGAACTGCTCTCGCACGCTTCAAATCGTCAAAAAAACTAGGTAAAAACAAACTTAAACATTGCGAAAATGTTTCTAATTCATTTTATTGCAAAAAGACAGCAGTAAAAGCCGATTTTAGGAAGCTTAAATGTTTACAATAGCGATTAGCGAGAAAATTTGAATATTTATATGGGGCGTGCTGTGACCTCACAAACACAGTCTGGTAAGCCTGTGGTACGGGTTTTTATCCCATATATACAACCATTTCTATCGCGTATATACGCGTATTTAAAGACGCGTATATATGCCTAACCAACACCGCGTATACTTGCGTAATAAAAACCCGTATATATGCGTACCTGCAAGCAATTCCCGCAAAGGCCCACGTATACGCGTGTTTACATGCCCGTATATCCGGGGTTCGGATCGTGTTGGTATAAGCTGGCACGAAAAGTACCTTAATTGGCCCCAGATATCAGGAATGTTATTAGTTTCCAGAACTACTCTTTGGCGTAGAATTAGAAACGCGGAGTCCTTTTCCAGTCGATGTCATTTTACCACCATCTCCGATTGTGTCGATTGTGATTTAGATGAATGAATTCGACGTATGACGCTGGAGAAAAATATTTCTGCTTCTTAAATGCCCCATCATCATGCTGATTCCACAATTTGGAAACCCTTGTCATATACGTCGAATTAATTCATCTAAATCAGAATTGGAAATTGTGGTAAAATAACATCGACCGGAAAAGGACTCCACGTTTCTAATTCTACGCCAAAGAGTAGTTCTGGAAACTAATAACATTCCTGATATCTGGGGCCAATTAAATCTCATTCTGTTTCCTAGAAATTCTAACTGATGTATAAAATTTCGTAGGCCAGACGACCAAGTCGATTATTAGCTGAAACACCTGGTAAAGACCTGATGGGGCTGCACTGCAGTGCAAGAACTTGCTCTTATTGCAAGCATTTCCCATCTATTTAAAAGTTGTCTCACCACGGATTCGAGTTGTGATATTCTGTCAGCATTTGCTTTATCATCTCTGTCCAACGACTCGACCAAACCATGAACGGAATCCACAGCAACCTGCAGGCGGACTATCAAGTTTTCAGCCATGTTGAGATCAGCATGTGGATAAAATCTTGAACAGTCAATCAAAAGGCGACAAACAGTCTCAAAAAGCTCCGTTGTTAGAGAGCAGGTACAAACACTGAAGATAACACAGGTCACCACAAGAGATCTTACAATCGCCGCCATGTTTACATCACTGCCAAAGCACTTTTCGATACCATCATACATGGAGCCTATTCCGTTTAAGGTACTTTTCGTGCCAGCTTATACCAACACGATCCGAACCCCGGATATACGGGCATGTAAACACGCGTATACGTGGGTCTTTGCAGGTACGCATATATACGGGTTTTTATTACGCAAGTATACGCGGTGTTGGTTAGGCATATATACGCGTCTTTAAATACGCGTATATACGCGATAAAAATGGTTGTATATATGGGATAAAAACCCGTACGTAACAGATATAAACAAGTATACTCGGCAGAAAAACCCATGTACACGATGTAATAATTTTGAAACGAATGGCCAACCATAAATAACCCGTTTAGCCGTTCGATGAAACCGTTTCGAACGGCTTGGTAAACTGTTCGTAGACCGTTCGATAGCCGTTTGTTTCAGCCGTTTAACGGAAAACCGTTAGTGTACGTTTTCGCGTGAAAGGTCTCAAATTTAATTTATTTATTTAACAATTATTCCATGAGCCCGCGTTGGATACGAGGTGCTAAATAGCCAACGAGGCGAAGAATGTAAACGAAGTGATAGTATGAGAAGGCGGGAAAATTTGTGGCGCTGTGTTCACTTCTTGAGTTAAATTAAACATGCGAGGAAAGCGAGCGAGAGAGTTTTCTTCTGAGGGTTTTCCTCGGACAACCTCCTCGTAAATCGTGTATTCATCCTGGAAAATTGTGACAACATTAAGATTTACGGGAAGCTTAGATCCGAAGTAATAGCTTTTCTGGAAAGTATACGCTATTGTACTTGTTTACGCCTCCACGGCTGTCATCGAGACTACTACATTATGCTGAAACGAATGAACTCGATGAAGTTTATTGAAGTATAAAAGGACAAGATCAAGATTGAAAGGTAACAAACTTAACTGAAGTGCTGAGCCTAATTTTACGTCGAACACTGAATGAAATTGTCTCAGTTTTCTGGTCTTCCCGTGAATTATTTTCTGCTTTTCTTCTTCGTTCAGTCGCTCTTGTTGTACATTAACAAGTATTTTTAATTAAACGTTTCGCCTCAATCCTTTCAGTTTTACGTAGTTGAGTCAACTATTGCATTTTTTTGTGGTATATGTGTGCTTTTAGGGAAGGCACTGTCGATTATTAATAAAGCTCGCCAAATTTGCCATTTTTCTGATGAAACTTTCGCGTTCCGCAGGAAAATTTTAAGCTGAGCGGCACTTGCCGCAAACGTTTCCCATATAAGGTCAAACATAGGTATGTTGGCTGATAACCGAGATTCAGTGAACCATTCACAAAGACAGAAATGCAATATCCGAGGTTGACAATTTAATAATTATTATTATTATATGCTCGTGACAGTTGTCGAAGAATGCTGAGTATCATGAAAATGGAGATTTACGGAAAATCAAAGGTCGCTTAGAAAATGGATTAACTGGACGCCGATAGTCGAGAGCGACATGGCGCCATTTTTGGTACGCTTTAACAATTAGACCAAAGAACAAACACGTTTTACAAAGATATCGATGAAATGAAAACAAGCCTTAACTTTGTGGTCAATGAGGTCAACAATTTAAAGCAGAATTTGGAAGAAAAAGTGGATAAGAGTAGCGTGGGCAAATTGGTGAAGAAGATCGACGACTTGGAGAAAAGGACAAAACAAAGCAATGTCGTGTTTTGGAACATTCCAGACGGTGCCGAGGAGGGTTCTACATGTGAAGAATTGATTAGCGATATAATATTCAATCACATGAACCTGGAACGGGATGTCGAAATCATAAGAGCTCATCGCACAAAATAGAAGTAATGGAGTACAGCCATCAAGGCCAATTCACGCTGCCTCGTTGCCGTATCCTAACAAGCAGTTTATGCTTAGAAATGCTGCTACAAAGCTAAGGATAACCCTCATGAAGGGGCGAAAAATTTCATTTCTGATGATGTTTCGAAAGCAGTGAGAGATCAGAGGAAGACACTGAAAGAAAACCATCTAGAAAAAATTTTGCAGCCGAGAAGATGTCGAATATGCATTCATTCTTTGGAGCGTCTCGGCCTGTATCCTATATAAAGTAAACGGTGTTGTAAATGAGAGAAGACGATTGCCTGCAGGAATACTAGGCTTTAATCGACAAATCTCTGTCTATACAAAACATGGCGGCCAACTGAAACCACGAGGCAACCACAAGGATCGCAGGCTCATACAAGAAAGTTAAACATACTACATGTACGACACAATGAATTATAATGTAACGCAAAACTCGCAGTGTTCAAGTCACGCAACACTCGCAGTATTCAAGTGTCTAGAGGGCCTTTAAGAGGGCCTTTTGAAATGTCATTTACCACAAACGGATCAGCAAAATTGAAGTCTTTCTTCTAACCTACTTTTGACGACACTGATATCGACTTAATAAAGCTATAGATATAGTTTGTCGTGTTTTTCCTTCTTATTTTCAGGACTTAAAACGTGGTTTTCAGCTTAAATAAGAAACGTTGACCACCGTCAAAATTCATTGTGTCCCAATTCAAATGATCATATTGTTATTTATAATATAAGCTTTCAAGTGTTGAATGTCAGGTATAAAATTTGTCTTGGCTTATATAATTAAATAATGTAGGAGCGCGGCACGACTGAGGGAGAGTTGATTTGGAACTCCTTCAGTGCAGACTTCATAACGCTAGTTTTAATACTTTATCTGTTTTGAAAAATATCCTAAATTATTCGTGTATTGTGTGAATGTGGTAAAGTGTTTTACAGTACGCCAGCTATTGAAAATAATCTTCCACTAATAAATTGCTTTTGTTTCTTTTATAGACAAAAAAGAGAAAGCTTAAAAAGTGCGATCGGACGAATTTAAGCTACTATCTCTAAATGTAAGTGGCCTAAATAACTTCAAAAAAAAAGACGAGCAGTGTTTATATGGTGCAGAAGAAAAAAAGCGAGCAATATATTTCTTCAAGAAACACATTTGACAGTAGATAAAGAAAAACAATGGGAGGCTGAATGCGAAACTTATATTTGGTCGTTTCAATACAGGGTACGTCAAGGTGCTTAATTATATATGGGTATATATTGTACACAAATTCAAAGCTTTTGAAAAATAGGTAGAGTCTGTATACGAGCCTAGGGGCCCATCAGGCCGGAGCTTATCCCGGTTTCCGTAGCGTGAAGCGACTAGTAGTATTGCTACTCCCCCCTGGATGGGACGCTAGTCCATCGCAGGGTTACTCCCAGCAGTAAATTCGCCGGTACCCATTTATACACCTGGGTGGAGAGAGGCACTATGAGAGTAAAGTATCTTGCCCAAGAACACAACGGAGTGCCCCGGCCAGGGCTCGAACCCGGACCGCCCGATCCGGAGTCCAGCGCACTGACCATTAGGCCACCGCGCCTCCCACTTGAAAAATAGGTCTGTCTGTAATGGTTCAAAAGGGGATCTATATCACCTCCTTTTTGAATGCTCCATGCGTAAATTTTCTGGAAGGAATTTACTTCTTGGTGGTTAGATCGTGTTAAGGAAAATATAGACAGAACTTTAAAGGAAATTATACTAGGACTGATTTAACCCTTAAAATATCAAGCATCAGGAATTTTTAAAGCCGTTTTCTGGTCTTAGGCAATCTGTCGAATTTCGTGATTGCATATAAGAAGCTCAAGTAAAAATTTGTGCTGTTTCAAAACACTGAGGGCTCAAATTTTCATTGTGACGTCAGCATTCAGCCGTTGCTTTCTCGGTAAGCGAGGTCGGTAAGCGAGCATACGGGCTCGAATTTGGCAAAAATTACGTTTATAAGTGTTTTTTCGAGTCATTTTCCACTGCAGAAGCCCCCAGGCTGGCATCATTAAGCTAGAATGGTGGGTAAAGGCAAACGTCTGAAAGAAACCAGAGGTGAGAGATGATTTGACGATGATTGGAACGCCAAAAACATTTGCATCGAAACATGGCGGTTCATGAGTAAAGTTGTCTCTCTGGCCATTCTGTGGATGGATTCCGAGACCTGCCAAGGCAATTTGGACAACTTTTGACTTCCAAAGAATGCAGTCGGTGCAGTATTTTGCTGGTAGGATTGGGTGGCTCGACACTTATAAAAAATGTATGAAATTGAGGTAGGTGGACTAAAATGTATGAAATTGAGGTAGGTGGACTTGCTTTCGCCGACATTGCTGTCTTACCCAGGCATTCCTTTCGGTCACCAATAAGGAAATTCCAAGTTTGCAAGCATTGCTCTGATCGAATGGTAATTGCTCAGTCTGCTGAACGATTGATGAGAATTTTTCTTGGTGAACGGAAAGGAATAGGCTTGACATTTGCTGCAAATGTACAATTTTGGGTTCAGAATTATTTTTTCATTAAAAAAAAATGGAGACAAAGATGTGTGTTTTTGTTGTTGTCCTATGAAGTACAAAACGAGTATTTTCGGATTTGCTTCAGAACAAACAACCATATACAACGGAAATCTAGAGCTGCAGTCAGTTAGTTGGCTTTTAAAGCTATGAAAATTATCACTTTGAAATAACAAGGGATCATTACTATCATGTGTCCAGATATGTGAAAGCTACAGATTTTTTAATCACTGCTGGTGTTTTCTACGCAAATATGCGTAGTTGGTACGTTAAGGGTTAATAAATTTCATTATAATGCTCTGGAAACTATGCATTTGGGAATCTAGAAAAGCCTATATTTACCCTGATCTTAGAAACAGAGAAATACATAGCGAAACAAAATGGGAAGTATGAGATTCTGGTAAAATTTTTATAGATTATTTTTTAAGAATTAAGTGACTTTTTTTGTTGCGTGTTGTGTTACACGGTTTCTCTTTATCTCATGGAAAAATAATTTGTTAGCTGTTTTTAATATATAAAGTGGTGAACTGTATTAATAAAAATAATTGTAATTTTGTAGCTGTAAAAAGAAAAACTGTTACAAAAACTGAAAAAAAAAACACTTTACGCTATCAATTAAATGTCGTTAAGGTCGTTAAACCGATATTTATGCTACCGTGCTTAAACCTGGCGTAAATGTGGCTTTAGGAACTTTAAGTTCGCAAAACTGTTTTAGTCGCTTTAATTAAGCTTTATCTTTACGTTTATCTCCACTGAAATTACTCATTATAGCAAAAAAGGCAAAATGATCTACAGGAAGTTAGGGATGCGTTCGTGCAATTAATTCACGTGATCATTAATCTTTCAGAATTTTTGCATAATTTGACTTTGTTCAGTTTGCTTATCCACTTGCCTTCAACAATTCATCCTGAAAGTTTGTTTTAAATGGCACGTGTTCGTCCCATGATCTCTTCTGAGTTATCGCGAGACTGTTCCAAACAGAAAACTGATTTTCAATCAATTTAGAAAATAGAAGTGCCAAAATATCAAGCAAAAGAATTGACTGTGGTGACGGAGGCGCTGAGAAAAAAAGAATAACAGCGGGGGAAGCTGTGGTGTTAATTATCCCTAGTTAATACTTAATGGCTTAACAATAAAAGCAACTTAAACATATATTATATAAGACGTATTTCTGCATCCTTCATGTTGCATGCTTTGAGTTCTAATTTTGTACTTTGTAAACGAAACAGATGCGCGCAAGGATGGTTGTGTCTTGGCGGCCGTCATGTTCTCGACATAAAGATTACTTAGAGATAACTAACACGGTAACGTGGCAGGTACCTTTTACTAATGACAATTAACGATCTTGCATACAGCAACTCGAGCCTCTGTATATCAAACCTGCTTTTCGCAAAACGTTTTTTTTTCCGCGTTAGCTTAACGTGGGAGCGTTCAACGAGCGTTCTTAAAAGGGAAAATTCCTGGTGAAACGAGATTTTTCGTTATAAACGAGTTCCCTACAGTATGTCATTATTAATACACTGTATATCAATGGACGTTATATGCTCCTAAATCGCGCAAAAAGTCAAATTGAGAAAATGAATACGAGTACAACTAGCTTCTATAAAAAGCGATTTTTTAGCTCTGAATTGAAGCTAATTTCAATCAAATGAAAATTTAAGTGTTTCATTAATAAATAATAACTGGCTTAATGTCTTTCATACAGACATTTTTTAAAATGTCAGAAAAGAAACCCGCTGCTTGCAACTGACAAAGGTGTAGTTCAAGTGTAATTTTATTCGCAAAAAAATGATTCATCATACAACTTCAAACTTGGATACGCACAATTATATTATTAAACCCATTGTTCAAGTATTCGATTGATGAAAACGACGTTTAATTTGTGATCAAGAAAAAAATTGCTTGACAACATCATGGAAGGTTACTTTCTGCTGTATAATAACTTATAGTGTGCCAGTAAAACAATGTATTTTCTTCATTACTGGACGAAATCATAGTTATATTTGATGCAGTTATATTCTAATTCATGCAGGAGCAATAGACGTGAATAATATTTTTGAACCTTTTCTTCTCGAATGCGCCGAGTTTTTTCATTTATCACGGCTTTGCAAAAATAAAATATCGCAAGCAATCTTATGGCAAGAATTACTGACCTGTTTATAACTTAGTGGCGTTCCCACGGAATTTCTTCTTGTCAGTGTATGTCGAAAATCTCGAAACTAAGGGAACGAATGCTTGGTAACTTAACCTGAAAACAAGCAGCAAGACTTGCTGAACATAAATGCGAAATTATGTTTTCCCTTTAATATGTTAAAAAAGAATCATACGAGGGAGACGGAATTGTAATAAATTATTAATAAAGTAATTGTATAAAAAATAAATAAAAAAAAATCACTTTATTTAAGTGTCAATGTATTTAACACTACTGTGATAATTCAGGACGCTGCAAATATGAGGAACCAAATATTGTAAATCAAACAAAAACTTATTAAAACACCCAACCGGCAGCTGAAGGCTGACCAGCTGGCTATTGCCCATTCCGGAGTTGCGCAGGGAACTGGTACGAGTTTCAAATTTTAACCAACCGATAAACGGACACCATCACATGAATGTTCAAATCGATCGCGAGATTGGTCATCTGACTAGGTTTGATGCTTTTAGACTGAACAGAGGCCAAGTTATGAACCTTCAAACATGGTTCAAAATCCATACAAACGTCCATAATTTTGAGACAGCGTCCCCCCAAACCATATCAACTCTTATTTTTTTTCTCAGTTTTGAGACATCTGTAAAATTCTCTCATGGATCTACTTTTTGTAATAAGCTGGGTGAAAATAACTATGTTTGCCCATTTTTAAGATTACCACAAAAATCATAAATATTTTCAACAATGCCTAAGAAATTCACCAAACTGTGGAATAGGCCAAAATTCTATATCGCTGCCCCACCTAGTTTCTTTGCAAATTTCTGGAAATTCCTCTTGCTCACGTGCTGCGTCCCCTTGCCGCAACTGTTGTTTACGGCTGCTGGCTTTTTTTCGCAGCAAAAACGTAAAATATAGGACCAAATTTTTGACACTACCACTAAAAGAAAATATAAAGCAATACGAACTGACTTTTTTGTGGAACGAATAAACATTTCTTTGGAACGACCCGACTATGGAACAAAATGACCGGATACCGTTATATCAATCTATTTAATGAGTATTTTACTTCTTCTTACTTTTTAAATTGTCACACAACTTGACAAGGGGGTGAGGGGAAGGGTAATCGCACTTTTGTTTGAAGAAATAGCAGTGCAAAGGGTAACGGTGCAAATCGTGCGTCATTCACGGCGTCATTCGTTGCGTTAGCATGGTTAATAGAGGAAAATAGTAATGAAGACCGGCAGACTTCAAATAGCCAAAAAAAGGTAAAGGTTTATGTTAGAATATCCACAACCATGCACAATTTTCTGTTCTGCGATTGAACACTATTACGTAACAGAGACATTTCTATTGTTAAGTTGCTCAGATCAAATCACTCGGTTGCTATTGTACACACTTTTTTGCCCGGCACCGCTATGTCGCACTTCTAAGGCCTTTCACAAAGACAGGTTCTTCCTACCCCGGGCCAGTGCACTTGTAAAATTACCATATGTGTCAACAAGCATATTTTCTTTAAGTTGTTTTCTTTTGTCCTTAACGAGGCGTAACCAGAACCAGTTCCGAAGAAGGTCAGCAGATTTTCAAGAAAAACCATCGATGGTTACAACGTAGTAGATTAAAAATATAATGTGTGACAGTTTGGTGAAAGATAGAGAGCCTGCAATCAAGGGCAAAATTTCGTCAACTCGTCTACGGCGTGGCTAACTTAGGTACACAGAGCAGGAGTTTCTCAGGCTATTTAATATCGTAGTTTTTTTCGTATTTTCTTCTTAATAACAGAATGTACGAATAAAGCCCGTAAAAAGGTACAATAAGGAGTAAATTGTATTGGCTTTTTGTTTGACAGCTAGATCGATTGATAGAGGGCAAACTATCCAAGCTTCGAATGTTTTTTTACGACTAATTCTTAGAGTTATTTTTATTGAAAGCATAGAAAACGAGTGAAAACGATTCCGGATTACTATGAAATATCTTCTTAAGTTCGTTAGCAGTTGCGGTATACCATGTGGTTCACAGTCCGAATAAATAAGAAATTGCTAAGAAAAATCCATGTGATCATGCACGATTTTGAATGCTCAATTTTTTTTCTCAGAGTTACTCAGGTACCAACTCTGATGAAGGTAAAGAAAGCTTATGGAGAGCTTATGCATGACAAAGCCAGAAAACGGCGACAAGCTCAACTAAATTGAAATTCTGTTAAGTTTTCAGGGATCAACTTTTGTTTTTAATTATAGAGACTGTTTCAGTAGAAGTGACTAAACTATTACACTAAATCAACATGATTATTTTTCGCCTTTTTACTCTATTGGTTCCATAATATGACTGACAGGCTGCGTTTTGCCTGTACTATAAAATTCTATTAAATATTTTTACCTAGCATGCAAACTTTTTACAACATTTTTGAACCTCTCAACTAAATTTGAATTCTGTTGAATTTTCAGGGATCAACTTTTGTTTTAATTATAGAGACTGTTTCAGTAGAAGTGACTAAAATATTACACTGAATCAACATGATTATTTTTCGCCTTTACTCTATTGGTTCCATAATATGACTGACAGGCTTCGTTTTGCCTGTACTATAAAATTCTATAAACTATTTTTTACTTAGCATGCAAATCTGTTCTTTTTCCTTAGTTTCAATATATTGCTACTTCAGTTCAAATACGCTGTTACTGTCTGACTGAACCTCAATTCTCTTTGCTAAGCAAATATCACTTTGATTAATTTGTGAAGATTTCATTGCAAGGTTTCCATCGTTTGCAGCTGGAAAAGTTGCGTTAATCCTTCTCTTGAAACGCTCTTTTATCTATGAGAAATACAGAGCAAAGACGTTAACACTTAGGCTCTTGGTGAATTAAGTTGTGTTTCGAAATTAATGCGGGCTAAATTGGATACTCCTAGTCGCTTCATGCTACGGAAGCCCAGATAAGATTCGGCCTGATGGGCCACTAGGCTCGTACGCAGAGTGTACCTTTACAAAAGCTTAAGGTAAACAGTACAACTTTTTTGAAAATTACTGTTTGGTCGTATTTACAGTAGATCTGTCAGCCCCCACTAGAACATTAGACGAAACTGGCCCTTCACTCGCTTTCCCGTAGCATTAAGCGACTAGACTAAGCTGCCATTCTCATTGCAACAGGAATGGCTCCCAAAATTTGTCTTGGGAAGCAAATTTACTGCCCAAAGACACAAATTCAAATTCAGGATAACCCCAAGTTTAAATAAATTGAGTTTGTCCATTGCATCATACGTCGGGAGTCTTCGTCTAATATACAATAATGAAGACTAAATCACAAGAACTTTTTTAAATTAATTACATTGAAATTTTCAGTTTGCTCTTACCTGACTGTTTCTCACACAATGTAGGAGGAAAATCAGAAAACCCTATTTAAAAAAAAAATGACCGCAAAAAGGTTTCCTTAAATGTGAAGTAGTTAAGGGAGTTAAAGTGAAAGTCAAAAAAAATTATGGTTTTTGAAAAAAGCCATGGTCATGGTGAGCTACTTTATAAACAAAACGTTTCGCGGAGCAGCAGTGAAATTGCTTCGAATCTTTGTGAGTAATCAGGAAAGATTTTTTTCCGACATGAAATCGGGTTGGAAGTTTCGTTTAAGGTTTCTCTTGTTTCCTACGGTAAAACGTACATTAGGTGTCTATCAGTAATATACCTTCACAATACAACTACAATAACTTATACAAACGCTTCTTTACAATTCGTTCTGTGCTGCTGATAATAATAATTAATGCAATACTAAATAGCTCCCAATAACGTTTTCATTACATTACAATAATACTGATAATTTTTTAATACTTTGTTTTAAAATCCTTTTTGGCTACTCAGAGGACTTACACTTTAAGAGATTTCTAAACTATCAGTATATTTTTTCCATTTAAGATTATGGCTGTCTTCTTGATTATTTGGTTTCATTGTATATAATGCCAAGTGGTGTATACAATTAAGAATTTTAATGAACACTAGAAAAGAAGGACGGGTGTTGTTTTTCCGGCATTCATAAATGTGTTGTTTAGCTAAAATTAAAAGATGATTAAGTAATAAGAAATCTTCTTTTCTTTTCCAAACTCCAAAGAGCTTATCTATGTCAGAAAGTTCCTCCAGAAAGATATTTGCATTTCTGCACCAATCAATGAAGTCCAGCCAAAAATCACTGGTAAATGAACAGGTAATCAGTAAATGCTCGAGGGAATCGCTGTCTAATCCACAAAAAGTACATAATGGTGAGGCAATCAAACCAATTTTGTGAAGAAATGAGTTTGTTGTTAAGTATCTGTTTAAGATTTTGTACTGAAATTCTCTCGATTTTGTATCTATGAGTACCTTAGAGGGTAAACTGTAAATTTTCCGCCATTCCAAGCACACGTTAGAATACTGTTCCGTATTTTTCACTTGTGCGGTTGGAGGGGTTTCATACTTGGATCGAATTTCACTATAAACATTTTTTGACACAGCCTTGTTAATCAACACTTCTTGATTATTTAAACGCAATTTAATGTGATCCTTTAGAACAAACGTTTTATTGCACTTGTCCCCAGAGGAGGTTAAAGAATTCCGCCATTGTATTGGCAGCGCATCAATGATTTGCATCAGAAAAAGCACTTCTACCGGTGTGAAAATTGAGCTACGAGGGTTCTTAATGATTAAATCATTGTTGTTATCTATTAGATCTTCGAGCGTAATTATTGCTTTCTCAAACAATGTGTGAGAAAAAATTGATTTACCATCAACACAAATGTGTCTATTATTCCATATGATTATATCCGCTCTAGAGTTATTATTCAAACATTGATCGCGGACTGCAGTTGCTGCAGAATGCTCAGCAAAAATTTGAAGGCATTCCTCATAAAATTTGGGTAGTTTTATTGGAAGTTTCTTAATCTCAAAACCGCATCCTAAAACAATTTTACCTCCAACTGGTTTTAAATAGTGAAGAAGCAATATTTTCCAACTACTTTGTTGCGAATCAACAAATTTCTTGCAACACATGATTCGCTGTGTCTTCGCTAGGTCACGTGATTGTGAGGGAAATATTCCCTTTTCTTAGCTTAACCTTGTCAAAGCAATTTCCAAATCTTGAAGTGATTATCATTGAAGTTGTATAAGGCAGGCTCAAAAACTGACCTGAGCAGAGTTAAGAATCGTGAAAATGTAAACGAAAGCTTTGTGCAGCGGCGTCAGAAGACCAAACAGCCACGTGAGTCCCAGAAGGGGAACCATCACCACGCATGCTTTGATGCCAATTCTGCAAGAAGACAAAATTATTGGCAAATGGCATCTAGACTAAGTTCTTTCGCTGCAACTCTTTTAATATCATCGATGTGACATTTTTTCTTATGTTAAAGCTTTAAAAGGGCCACCGTCAACCATGATGCTTTACAGAATTTTTGGATCTCTTGTGGAAGGGATAACTTTCATCAAACTACACGTTGTGATTTTAACGCCCAATATCTCTAGAATTTAAAAACTGTTTCTTTAGCTGATTTTAAATGTTTCATATTTGATGTGATTTGGCTGATATGTTCATGCAACATCGAAAACAACAGCAACAGAGCCTCGCAAAGGACACTGGTTGACGGTGTCCCTTTAAAGGGACAGTTTCACGGTTCGGCGCATGTCCATATTATATATTCGCCTGTGCACGCTTTATTGCAAGGCCCGCTTTTTCATTGTTTATTAACCAGTCGGAAGCGAGTTGCCTGATTTCGCATGCAAATAGCCATAAAATCATCAACCGTGGAATAAATCCTACGGGCCAAAACTAAATTCAACGGTCCACTAAGCTTGTAAAATCCACTAAAATCTTCTCACAATTTTGGTCATCCGTCATTTTGGTACGTCTAATCATAGTATGTGATTACTGAACTACATGTGAGTGGGGTTTACTAAGCCGTAACATTGATAAAAAGCGAAAAAAGTATTTTGATTTATGGACATGCGCCAAACCGTGAAACTGTCCCTTTAAGAAATAGATAGTCACACACAAGCAAGGTATGTGTACAGATAGTGTTGATCGTTCGCTCGCCTCAGGGCTGCCTTGATGGAGCTGAGAGGAACTGTTCTTATTCGTTAAGCCGTAATTTTTACCGTATTTGTTCAATGTGACTGTCTCCTGTTGATTGCATTGTGGCCATTTCCTTGATGACTCGCACGAGTATCATCATGTTAACCTTAGTTAAAAAAAGAAAGAAAAATAATCAAAAGATTTAAATAATGATATTTAAACACTTCTATGAAACACGATAAGCTGGCATGGAGAGATTTTCAATGAAGTGCCGTAAATCCAAAGCAATAGTAATGGCCATTGGCCGTTACAATGTTAATAACACAGCTCATAGCCAATTAAGTTCTGTAAATCCCAAACATCACTGAATCAGAGCTAATGCACTTGATCAATACCAAGCGGGGGTAAACGCGCGGAAAAACACGATCGAGTAAGTCACGATTGGTTTTGCATGGTTTACTGTTTTTAATTCAATTTACTGTTTTCACCTTAACCTAATAAAACAAAGCCTTCATGCTAGCGCTCTCGCCGTAAATCGCGGCCTTGCTACTCAGGCGTTGCCCCAAAAGAGAGCCTGCTTGCAGGCTAATATACTACAAACTGCTTTTACTCAACTATTAATGGAAGAAATGAAGTCTAACTTAAAAATTATTTTACTTACAACTACAACCATCACCACAAATGCAACAAATATCCAGATCAGATTGTTGGCCGAAGACATCCAGCAGCTACAAGCAAACACGAAAAATCACATAACATCTCAAATGTTTCTGAATGATACCTTGGTGGTTGGAAATTACGAGACCTTTTTCAGGTCTGATTCAGGGGTTTATCTAATCAAATAGACGTTACATCACGGGCAACTTAAAATGCGTATAATTTGTAAACGGAAATTTTCCAAAATTGAAGCGATCGCAACTGAAATAAATCTGGGAAATTTCGGAATTTCGGAATTTCCGAGTTCCCATTTAATGATGCAAATATTTATCTTGTTGTATTTCTTCTAGACTCACTTGGTGGTTAAATTTCGGAATGCGCCAAAGTATATAATTTTTGGTAATATTTGTATCCACCCCCACTCCAAATTCGTCGAAGATTGAACTTATTATCTTTAAAGAGGCCTCCAATGACTGAAAACATATTTCGATAATACAGCTGATGATACGTCTTCATTCCACACACTAAACCTCACTTGAACCAGTAAAACCTGGCGTAATGCATTCTTTCGTTATTACATACTCGATTGCCAACTAATTGGAACTAAATATTTCAGCGGAAAAATTGAAACAATTTTAAACAGTAACCTTGAATCATGTTACTGGCGAGCTGAGGAATCAAGGGGGTAAAAGGAGAGGAATGAAAGGCAATGCAGTTCTTACTATTCGTCACTGACAAAACTCTGGATTCCATCTTTTCCTGCGGCGATACTTAGCGAAATGGCCACCATGACAACGGGAAAACCTGTCATTATAAGAAAGACAAAGTTATTACTCAGGAACAGAAAATATGTTACCCGATTTAAGTGTTACCCAGCGAAGAAAAAAGCATCGAGATAAATTATTGCAAAGAATTCACATTGTTTGAGTGACAGCCACTCTATGCCTTATACCACATGCACAGTTATGGAAAAAAACTGATTTGCATGATGAAAAAATTGTGCTGAAGGATGACGATTTGCCAGCGTCGTCATCGGCAAGGTGGGTGAGTAAAATGGTTGAAATCTTGAAGTAGTTGAATTGCATGTGAAGGGCGTGTAAAAGATCTTGGGATACTCCCTGAGGGCATTTAGAACCAACGTGGTTTCTGCAACAGTTTGTCCTGTCCGGTAAATAGTAACGTGAATGAGAATAGTGCAAGAACTTACACCATGACAGGACATGGTAGATGGTCATCTTGCTGTCGATGTTGTAAACTTTAACCACAAGTAAGTAAAGATAAATTCCCTCAACGAGCATCCAACAGAAAGCTGCCATCAGAAAATACTGCATAAGGGCCGCTACTGCTACACAAGCTCCCTTTAAAGAGGTAAGGACCATTGTTAGAATTAAAATGTTACTTCTCGTAATGTTCATAACATATATTATCATTCCCCAATACAAGCTATATGCCTATTACAGCTAAAACCCCTAATTAGCGCTGTGTTACTCAGAGTCAGCCTTCGGAGTCTAAGACAGATTGTCTGTTTTTTTTTTTTTTTTTTTTTTTTTTTTTTCTGTCCTTTTTTGACTTTTTTCGTGGTTGATGCTCTATTAGAAACCCGCATATTCCTCATAATTATATGAGATCGATCAGCGTTGCATGGGTACCCTATTTAACCGTTTGAGTCTATCAAGGACCAGGGGTTGTCACGTGCGTGGTCTCAACGAAACAGTCGTGGCCGATATGAAGTGGCAAACCCAGAGTGATCCAGAAGTCATCGTAAATAACTTAAAACTAACGTAATTCAGCCAATCTCGAAAGGTCTCTTACCGTATTTCCTATGGCATTAATTCCTGCTAGAAATATGATTTGACCAGCTCCGAGAGATCCAGCGAGACTCACTCTTATTTGAGAGAGAGGCTGATGAACATCGCTGTTAAAAAGAGCAGACAAAGAAAGATATTTTATACATAGAGAACTACTGTTGGACATCACCAATCAACAAAAGATTCAAATCAGTGGAAGAAATAATGCCGAAAGGAACACAAATCACAGTTTAAACAACTATTTACTGTTTTCGAATGAAAACAAAATTGATTGAGCAACCAATCAAATTGTATACCAGGTTCTTATGAGCATCCTAACAAGCATGTAGGTTGCATTATATAATTTTATTACTTACGTGAAGAAAACATAAGAGATTATGGTGAGTGTTATCCCAATGATGGAGAGAGCTAACCCCACGTATGTGAGAATCCACAGTATCTTCTCGTCTGTGCTTGTGATCTGTTTTACGATTTTGCGACAGGAACAAAACAATATTGTTTGTTATGAGTTGAAAATATTTCAATCATTTCCCTTGTCTCCATAACAAAGCTGAAGGCATTATGCGTTAACTACTCTTGGGAATAGAACGATTTTCTTACTGATTGGTTTAAAAATCTCGCCTCAACTACCCCACCAAACAGAAGTGAAATCAATGCCAACAGTGACTCGCCCACACACTCACTTTGTACCGGCTACTTGTACTTGGTTCGAGTTTTGAAGTGTTCTCTGGATTGTGTGTCCTTAGAGGGGCTACGCCATGGGGTTTTCGCAGATTTTTGGCCCAAACTGTTCTAAAATTAGTGTTCGGCAACTTAGCCCATGAAAAATATTATCTTTCAACATCTGAAGGAAGACATCACCGTAACTTGCGGATAGAAATCAGACTAAGGCTATGAATATTGACTTTTTTTACGACACTCGGAAACAACTGGATAAGTTTAGCCTTAGTTTTCCAAGTTGCAATCCATTTCCATCCAAGCCATCCGCAGCCAAAGACGCTTGTTAACAGTTTCTGTGCTGTAATATAGCAATTTTTTAATAATCATGGCCCATTATTTTTAGTTTTCCTTCAACAGAAATATAAATTTTGACTGTAGGAAGATCTGTTAAAATCAACGACAAAGCCCTTTAATTTGTGATTGGCCAGAGTGATTACTACGGTTTTTTTTTACGACAATCAATCGAAAATCGCTTAAAAATGTAAGTATTACCTCCGGGTCATCTCCAAGGTCGAATAAAACAGCAAAGTGAGTCAAATGGTTGCAGCTACACTCCGTTTCTTCTGAGTTGCTGTTTGATGTCACTACATGACATCCTTCTTCTGACCAACCATCTGGGCTGAAGAGAAGCGTTAAATAAAATGTCACAATCGAATGTTAATGTTCATTTCACTGGAGAGCTTTCTTATTATGAAAAACAAGTTAATTGAGTGTTTCTCTTAATATTTGTGCTCCTGGTAATTCGCGAAGTAAAGTACTTGCAGGTAGGAAATTATCCACGATCAGAATAAGGCAGTAATTACATATACTTATTAAAATACAAAAAAAAAGTAATTACATATACTGAATCACGGGAAAATTGATGTCAAACATCTGAAATGCGAATGAGAAGTGGTTGTGCCGACAGCAGCAGCAACAACAACAAAATGAGGCAATATTTCAAAACATTTAGGAATGAATAGTAACTGACACAGGTCAAACAGAAATGCACAGAATCTGTTATCAATTTTGGCTCTAATTAAACCAGCTTGGGACAATAAAAAAGTACTTGCAAACATGATAACGGAAGCTACATTAATTGATATATATTTTTTAAAGCAAATACTCACTTTTGTTTGCTGAAGCCGCTCCAAAACATGCAAGCACTCTTTCCATCAACAGCCTAAAAACAGGATTAGTATTTTTTCTTGAAATAAATGGCCAAAAAAAAAAAAATCATATTTCAACACTTATTTTTGTCTTTGATAATTTGTTTCGTTCTTTTCACCTTTAGATTTCTGAAATTGAGGACAATATTCTGCTGCAATTTTTCGGGCTTTGGATCCATTGTTGCTGCCATTATTCTGGTGCCAAGACGCCTGAATAGAAAAATATATCAAAACCTTGTTACTTTTGCTGTGAAAGAGGAAATAGTCACCAGAAGTTTCATAACCTTCGTACGTACAAGGAGTGTACAGTGAGTATGAGGTAATCACATGATTTGGAATAAATAAGTACGAGTAAATTTGCAGACCTTCCGGTTATGTTGGAAAATTATCCGAAATACTTGGGTTTTCTCAGGAAATCTTCGGCGTCTTCGGATGGTCTTTGAAAATCTTCAGAAGTTTTCAGGTAATATTGGGAAATATTCAGAGGTCTTCGGTAACCTGTAGAAATCTTCGAATAATCTTCAAAAATCTTCGGGAGTTCTCGGGTAATCTTCCAAAATTTTAGAAGACTCTTTTGAAAGAATTAGATGAACTTCGGCCATTTTCGCTAAACATCGGATGACCGTCGGCATTTCTTAATTTTTCTTTGTACTTACTTCGGAAATATTCGTTGTTATTGGCACTGGATTCCCTTTTTCTCTGCACCGTATTTCCAATCAGAACTCATTGGATTATTAAGTAGATAATTTATTTGCGAATTACCTCTTGTTCTTAGTTGCATCGCTATTGGATGTAAGCAGTTCATGAAGATTCTTGTACACGATACCGAGCAGCACTGAATCTAGGTTGAAATAGAAACAAACAAACAAACAAACAAACAAACCAAAAAAATTCCTGAAAACTCTCGTTTATAATCTAGTATATGAAAAAAAAAAAAGTTTGGTGTCCTTCTTCTCAAACCTATTAATAATTCATCTATTTAAAACGCAGGAAATCAAAACCGTAACGATTTTATTTTTCTATTTTCTTCGTAGTTTTAGTTTCGTTAAAAGGATATATCAAATGCTAGATAGTGTTTCATCACATTTCCATACACTTCAAATTTCTTCAGAAATACTCCGCTGCGCGTCGTATTTTCAACTCTCTTCTCAGTGTTTGGAAATGTGACGAAACACTCTCTCGAGTGCTTGATATATTATGTATATTGCCGTTGCCATGTAAATATTGATTTTTTTTTAAATATTATATCAAATTTCAATCCAATTCTAATACCTGGTGCAAATTACTAAATCGCTTAACGGCCAGTTAAAAATATTGGGTATGGTCGGAAAAATCTGTATTGAGACATCTTAAGGGCACTAGTTGCATGTATGTAGAATCGTTTGAGAGAGAAATGAATTATTTTTCGTGTGTCATTCAAGCGTTTTGAGTCACAAAAATGGACTTTAGCCCTTCTCTGAGAATTCTTATAGACCGTTCATAATTTTGCAATCAGACTTTGACCTTTGTACTTGAACCAGTCATGATATGGAAATGTTTTTCCCAATCAGGTAAAATTTTAACTGCAACTATAAGCTAAAAGTTTCGCTCTTAAAAATCGCTCCTGAAAGTTGTTTACACAAGTTACCTTTTTTGCGGAAATTGCTTAAGGGAATGTTAATGAAATTCCGCCCTCCTGGTCCTTCGTTATGGAAATCACTCTCACTTTGGCGTGAAACTCGTTCAACACGCAAACCTGGGAAATAGGACAAGGGATAGAATGAAAGAACATTTATCCACAAATTTGTCGAGGTCCAAATATATCCGATTTCAGGCCTGGTGGTGGTGGACTGGTGGTGTGGAGCGATTTCTTTACTTACTTTACAAGTGGGACAAGGAAAAATCTGCTACTGTCAGCCTACACCTCCCAGAAACGACTAATTCAATAAATACGTATACATTTTGCACCGTCTTTTTGATTATATTATCCTAGGACTAGTGACAGTCCAATTCCGCTCCGTTTTAAGTAGTTCCACAAATAGAAAGGAAAGGGATGGAATGAAAGAACATTTATCCACACATATGTTGGGATCCAGATATATCCGATTTCAGGCCTAAATGTCAAGTGGATTGGTGTTGTAGAGAGATTTCTTTACTTATTAAACAAGTAAAATAAGGAGAGGTCTTATTCTTTGAATATGGAAAAATCTGCTACAGTGTCAGCCTACAAATTCCGGATACGACAAATTCTAACAACTGAACTGTTTTACACAAGGCAAGAATTTCACACCCTCTCTTCAATTACAATATCCTAGGACTAGTGCCAGGGCCTTTCCGCTCCATTTTAACTAGTTCCAGATCTCTTCACTGACAATGTAATATTTCAGCTCTTTTTCCAGTATAGAAAGATTTAAAATAAGATTGAGTTCTACTTACTAAGTATGCTGTAGGCTTTACTGAACTGAGGCTTTGATTCATTCAGGTGATATTGACCGTATTTAATGGCAAAGTCTTCGAAGGCAAATGCCATTTTGAAGATAAGCGACTTCCGTTCTTGGTCTGTTATGAAACGAAGTTGCAGATCATAGAGAGATGTGTTTTTAAACTGTTCGGTGGTGTTTTGTAACAAATTTACAACATCCTAAAACCAAACATAAAAGGGTTAAAGCAAACAATGATTATAAGAACTGCATTTCAGTGTCGAGGTTTCTAATATTTTGTTCTTTACACAGTCATGCAGTTACCACGAACTACTATGCACTGGGCTATATGGAAGAAAGATCCATGCAATTGAAACGTGATAAAGAAGTACCCCATAAACAAATAAGACGAAATTTTAACTGATTTGTAACCTTCGGGACTGCTTAAAAATATTTTATAAGGGGTCGCTCTGCTATTTGAATGACAGTTTTCACTACCTATCCTTTTGTCCCTTCTACTAGTAAAATTCAATAAAGTTCCAGCCTGAGAAAGGTACCCTTTTCGGGTGGAGCCTACCCGTCTTCCCCCCCCCCCTCCCCCCCCCCCCGCCCCCTCCTTCCCCGGTCTATTAAATGCCAACGATCTTGGTGTTGCTAAGGAACATGGCAAGCTCAACTAGCTTGCTAGGAATGACAGTGGACGAGAATCTAGGCTGGGTCCCACACACACAGGAGCTCAAAAAGAGTTTTACGAACAAATTAAGCTTGCTTAAGAGATCAAGGTTTCTACCAAACGAAGTCCTGGAAGATTTTTACTTTAAGATCATATTGCTCTCGGTGAACTACGGCTTAGTTCTGTGGGGATCGTGCTGCAATACAGAACTCATTCATTCCATTGAAAGACTGTACTGTAGATCCGCTAGAATTATCAATAATCTGCCCAAAGATATGGTTTCTACCGAAGTACTAGAACGGTCTGCGTGGACAAATATCAATTTCCATTACAAATTCGCCGTGTTGAAGCTCGTGCAAAACGCATATGACGACACATTACCCACCATCTTAAGTAGATGCATTATTGTGAAGCGAGACCATAAGATCTCAACTAGGGCACGCGCATCTTTGATAGTGCTGCGTTTTAACACGCGTTATAACACGCGTTATATGAAAGACTCCTTAGCCTACAGAGGACATAAGGACTTGGTAAATGTTTCACGTCGAAAGAACCTCGTCCACATGCTTAAAACCTCGGATGTTTTTATTGATTTCAATTTTAAAGTTTTATCTGTGTCAACCACTAATTTTAAACAAAAAGATTTTACCTTTCTTTAGCGTTAGTTTTTAGATTAAATTCAAATGTAAATAGTTTTATAAGTTTAAATATTTTGAAATTTTACTGATTTTAAAATCAAACTCAAATGTAAATAGCTTAAATGGTTCTAAATATTAATAACTTTTAATACTTTGATTTAGATTACCTGACAAGCTTGTCAGCTTTTATCTACATCGTGTTTTAAATAAAGGCAACTTACTTACTTACTTACTTAAGCTCGTTCATACTGTCCTAATTTGTTAGAAAAAACAACGACGATATAGTGTGTAGGCTCGATTTCCGCCGTCCTCTCGTGTTCGGTCTTTCCTCTCCGAGAAGAGACGGCTGGACGCGTGAGTGGCCGATCGTGTCTGTGACGTAGTTTATAAAAATTTAATTTATGCGTCGTTACTTATCACCGGAAATGGCATCCCATGTTTTCTCGTTCCAATACTGCAGACGAACTACACCTCTACGGCTTAATCGATAAGCTTATATTTTAGATTGTTAAAGGAGTATCTAGTGTCTAAAGAAATTCTGTGACAAAGCGAAGCAAATGTTACTGAGAATCGTGACAGGCCAACACAGACTACCGACTGCGGATTTTCCTTTGTTTTGGAGATGTTAATTGTTTGCTTGGTGCTCTGCTCGAGCGGTTTGATTTGGCTCACTTCTATTTGTAAGATATTTTGACTCCGCAAAATGATCGCTCTGAACGGACAAGATCTGAAAATCGTTCGTTAAAGATGATGATTCCTTGCATTTAAACAGCTAAACTCGGCTGGGAATTAAACTGTTACAAATCTTGCAAGATGTGTTGTATCTTATCACGAAGGAAATTTTTATCTTTTTCCGGCTTCACCAGAGACTGCTGTAACTTAACCACGTAATACCTACAGAGTTTGTTTTAAAGAGTCGTGAAGTTAGTTGTGGCTCCAACATTTGCCAACAGCAATGGACTTGAATGTCGCCGTCTCTTGCACGATGTCAATAACCACCGGTTCTGACTGTAGGTTGAATTACGAAATCATTTTCACCATTAAATATCCAGCCCCTCTAATGTTGTAAATCTTCCAGGTTTAAAGTTTAAAGCGCTCCAAAACATGAACGCGTGCCTTGTCAAAGTACACTCTCGCATTCGTCATTTCGAAATCTGCTCCAGAAAAATAATTTGTTATGCCTGCACGATTTGAGCAGGCGACATTTTGATTGGTGGAAATCAACAATGGTCAATCCATGCGTCCAACCGTCTTTTCGGGGAGGAGCGCGGGCTCATTCCCCGAACAGCGGCTGGTAATCGAGCCTATACAGTGTGTCGAACTAGCAAAAGCTATGTTTTTAGATCCGAAATCTATTCTTTTAATCATTTTGTTATGTAAGGCCGCTGTTACTGATAAGAAATAAGGCGAAATGCATCCTCACGAAATAAGTGCCATTATATTCGTTATCGCTGAGGATTTGATCAAAAATGAAAACAGTAACTGTACCAGTAAGGATGAGTCTTCATCGACATCTGTTCTGTTCAGCGTTGAAAGAAACTCAATCACCTAGAATGCAGGCAAAAAAAAACTAGAGTGTTAATATGCGTGGCTTGATTAACAAAAATGGGATAAGGGATACAATATCATGAATATCAATGATTATTAAAAACTAGCAATGGTGCATTGCAATTCCTGAGTTGTAATTGGTTAGTACAGGAAATGGTATATGAGCTCATATTCCATTGACCACAAATATCGTAGCTTATACACGTCAGCGGGAACACCTGGGGAGCTCAAATATTGCAATTCTTTTGGGCGTTTTTAATAAAACAATTATTCCACTCGCGCTTGTTGGATATGAGATCGTTATACTATCTATCATCTCATACCCAACGCGCGCTCTTGGAATAATTGTTAAATATTAAGTCAAGGGCGAGCAGGGATGGTGCAGTTATGAGAGCACTCTGCAGCCTTTCACTAATTTGACCCAGGTACGAATCCTGGACCTGATGTCATTTTATAACGTCATGTCATGAAGAGTCTAATCATAACTTGATTAAAAGAATAAACACAACGTTTGCACTCAGTGTTAACAGTCCCCTATTTTCTCGTGAGCTCGTAGGGTTCGATCGTTGAGTTCAAGGGGCCGTCATCTTGGTTTCTTTATGCAAGTGAAAAATGGGGAGCGTATACAATGCCCGTGGAAATGGGCGCTGCAGGGTGAGGGGTAAAAGCGTCAACCGAAAAGCGTAGAAAAATGTGAAGCTATAAAGAGAAAGCAATTTTTCTCAAACAATCCTGATAATTGAAGCACATAAGCATACCATTTCTTCCGTCCGAGAAATGTTTTTGGATTTAATGCTTCCGGGCTTTGATGATATTTCTGATGATGATAAGGTCAACACTGTTGTCGTTGGAGTAAGTGATGATGTTGTTGCTGAGGATGACGATCTGGATGCTAACACTAATGATGTTAATGCCACTGATGATGTAACTGGAGATGCTAATTGTGAAGGTGACGATGCTGCGGCCACGAATGCTGTTACTGATGAAGACGGTGCTACTGTTGTTGATGGCGGTGGTGATACTGCTGTTGTTGACACTGCTCTTGATGCTAACAGCGGAGTCCCTGTATATGTTTGCAATTGAGACATCTCAACGTCGTTAAAATGAAACCAAACAAATGTAGGTCTCTACTACTTTGTGGCTTGGAGAAAAAAGGCCGCCGATGGCGGATGTGAGAGGTGGAGTTAACTGGCAATTTAGAAGTGCTGACCGCTGACTCTTCATGCAAAAACGAAATGGACTGTTGTTAGATCTATAATGACACGTGTCACGTACACGGAAACCAGAGTAAGCTTTAGCAGGTGGGGGACTATAACACGAGCGCACACTTTATTCAGAAATGTTAGTCTCTGAGTTGCTTCGAAATCTCCATGGGACCACTAAAATTAGCAACGGCACATTTAGCTATCCACCGGAGGAAAAGTGAAAATGGCTTGAGAGTGTTGTAGGGTGTTTTAGGCTCCTCAGTCGGGACAATAAACTTGGCACCCTGTTCCTCTTTTAATTAACAGCGCACCTATGTATTAACTTATATTTGAAGAATGCATTGAGTAAAACGCATTACAAACGTTTTAAACTTTCTTAGTTTTGGAGGACTAACAATTGTGAGTTATTTCGGTATCTTAACGTATTGGATTTCTATTTTTCCCTAATGGCTTTGGTTGAGACCACAGTGACAAATTTAGGCAGCAGGTGAACAAATTGAACTACTCACCAGCGCAAGAATGCTGACAGGTATGGTATTGGTTTGATACTGTTGTAGTTTCCATTGTAGAAGTGGCAACCGATATTTTGGTACAGCTCTGTGCGTTACAAGTCTGCTTACAGTCATTACCGCCACATCCAAGGGTACATTCATCGGCACTGCAAGTCTGCTGACAGTTATTCTGATTACATTGAAGGGAACATTTATCAGCACTGCAGTACTGCTTACAGTCTTTACCGCCACATCCAAGGGTACATTCATCGGCACTGCAAGTCTGCTGACAGTTATTCTGGTAACATTGAAGGGAACATGTATCAGCACTGCAGAACTGCTTACAGTCTTTACCGCCACATCCAAGGGTGCATTTATCGGCACTGCAAGTCTGCTGACAGTTATTCCGGTTACATTGAAGGGAACATTTATCAGCACTGCAGAACTGCTTACAGTCATTACCGCCACATCCAAGGGTACATTCCTCGGCACTGCAAGTCTGCTGACAGTTATTCCGGTTACATTGAAGGGAACATTTATCAGCACTGCAGAACTTCTTACAGTCTTTACCGCCACATCCAAGGGTACATTTATTGGCACTGCAAGTCTGCTGACAGTTATTCTGATAACATTGAAGGGAACATTTATCAGCACTGCAGAACTGCTTACAGTCTTTACCGCCACATTCAAGGGTACATTCACCAGCACTGCAAGTCTCCTGACAGTTTTCCCCGTTACATTCATCAGCTCCACAAGTCTGACTGCAGGAATCCCGATTACATGACCTACTGCATGTCCCAGATACGCTACAAGATTGATCGACTATTGGTAGTTTCCACATACAAAGTAATCAGATCAAATCAAATGTATTAAAAGTAAATAATACAAGACCTGAAAACCTTGCTTCGGACTCAGTCGCTGGCGATCGCTTATCCGGGGGATTTCTAGTTTTCCTTCGTATCACCCACCGCTCGCGCTTCGTGCTCATTCCCTGTCCGCGCTCGCACGTTTCGCGCTCGCTCCCAATTCTTTCTTGCTTGGCGGCCTTGGAAAAGCCTGTGGAAGAGGAAGGCAATTAACGCCTTCTATCGTTTTTTTAAAAGCGCTCTTTTAGAATTCAGCTTATGTCATGAAACATTGCAGTATTTCTAGTTTACCTCTCTGGAGTTCCAGCTCATGGAGTTCTAAATCTTCGCTGAATTCTTGGACACAAAATTGTCGGAAAAGTCCAATCTTTGAGATTTCCGAAAGTGTTAGGGTTAGGGTTAAAACACGAGTGCCAAGAAAGCCAGTTCATGCTTGTAACTCGTTTCCATTTTTTAAACTATTTTTATATAACTATTTCAACTACTAGACATTATTTTTTTTTTAACTCTATTTTTATAACTATTTTAAACTATTAGACATTTTATATTTTTAGAAATTGTATTTAGCAGGGCCCCTCTGGATACCAGCCACTGTGCTGAATGGGCCACCCTGCATAAATAAAGTTTTACCTACCTACCCAAAGGTATTATGGCAATTACACTCCACGCTTTTATGCTGAGATCAGAAAATAACAGTTCGTTTTTAAAAAAGAAAACGCTTGCTTTTGAAATTTAATGCATTTATTTCATGAGAATAATCACTAATTCAGAGAGAAAAGAATCCGTGCAAGCTCTCCGATTATAGAACATTAACAAATTCTTTATAAACCATCGAGGGGCAGAATGTTCTCGGTTTTACAAAGAAACAATACAACCAAACTGCACTGAACACGTGGACACTTTAAATCACGAGCCATATTTTATTCAGTCATGAATATTCCGTACACCTGTCGATGTCAGTCGTTGCGCTCCATACATACGCTTGGAATAAATGTACAATGAAGGACTAAGGTGTCCACGCGACCTTAAGGACAGTGCTCTTTAATAGACGGCACGCAATGCATCCAGAAGCGAAGACGTTATACAAGGGGTCCTGAACAATTTCAGGAAATTTGTGAAAAAAAAATTAACGTAAATAAAAATAGTTGGCAATTTCAGTGTTAAATGATTGTTTGAAAGGAAGGCTGCGTTATCTTGTAACGCGTCATCCGAAAACGATAATATTGTACGATACAAGTTCACACGCTGTCTTGAAATTGTTTACACTGGCCCTTTTTTTTTAAAGAATTTAAAGATTTAGTCTGTTTACTAAATCTGCATGAAATATAGTTTGTGTCTTTCGTTTATACTTTATATTAGTGCTTTCTAACTGCGCGGGAGTATTTTGCTTTGAGATCTACGTGGCGATTTCTTGTTGAATTAATCTTGATTTCCAAGTCCTATTACAGTCGACTCCTGATAACTCGAACCCTCGCTAACTCGAACCAAAATCGATTTCCCCTGGAATTCCGTTATACATTTACTGTAATTTTCGCTGCGTAAAACAATACGAATACTGTCCCGTACTTAGGTCTTATACAGTCAGTACACAAAGTCGTGTACGGGTCATATAAGGACGTGACATGATGTATACGGTACCGTTTAAGGATCAGTATACGTCATTCTATGCTTAGAAAGTAGCAGGATCTTATACACTTGTATCAGGATTCCTTATACGTCAGTAAACATGTCAGTGTACATCGTGTATACTGAACGAAACATGAAGTGTACTGATGTTGCGTAGAAGGTGGGTATACGGATTCTTACACCGTGGGTAGGATTCCTTATTTCCCATTACACAATTCCGTATATTTCATGTATACTGCAAGAAGCATGATATGTACTGATTTTGCGTAGAAGGTGGGTATACTGATTCTTACGCTCTCGAAAGGATTTCTTATATCTCATTACACAAGTCCGTATATTTCATGTATACTGCAAGAAGCATGAAAAACACGAACTTCGCCTGGAAGGTACGTATAAGGATTTTTACACTCGCAGTAGAATTTCGCGAAATTTCAGTAGTACCTTGCCTGGCCTTTTACTAAAATGACGCTGTACGCCAATTTTCAGTACTTTTCTCCTTCTAGTCCCACATACATGTATATTTGTCCTCGCAACAAGTAAACACACTGAATTGTGATCCAATATTCATTTATTCTTTTTAGACAAAACTTATCATGTATCACTTTCAACTGATTTAGTTAAAAAAGATCAAATTATATGTGCATGGTACACCTTTTTTTATTCTAGCTGACTTTAATTCCTTGCTGTTACTGCAGTCAATCAATGTTATTGGTCTTTCCCTGGACATGGCCTGCACCAGTATGTCTATCACAAAAGGAAAAAAAAACAAGTTTTATCAAAATAGAACTGGACTGCACTTGAAAAGTAAAATACCCAGGAGTCTCCATTATCTATCTACACTATCTATCTAGTGTGGTCATCTAGGAAAATTATACATGTAGTTGGTGAAACTGACTGATGTTGATACAAACCCACTGAGCGAAACCTATTTTCAGTCCTGAAGCTGATAACATTAATAATTCTGGTTATTGACCTGATTGTTCCTGGAGGTTACATGTAGGTTGAGGAAATATCAGCCAATGTGCCACCAACATTTCATTTTCAGGACTACTCTTTGTCTGACACTCAGTCCTTACACTTGCACAAAATATTTATAAAAACATTTTGTCATGTACATGTAGCAATACAAATTGAAGTTTACCATGTTGGGTCAGGCACCTACATGGAAATATGAACCTACAGCTGTTCCTTTTCTTATACTGATCAGCATTCTTTTCCTCAGAGGCTGTGATCACTTAGGTCAGCACCAAGAATTGCAAGAAGTACATGTACCCATTTTCAATACGGTATCCTTTGATCAGAATAAAGTGGAAGTCTGTGACTCAGAGACTTTCCAATAGGAACCAGCTTGAGGTGGTGGTTCTTGGTGCTGGCCTATGTGGATGGAAATGATTGATCAGTAATGAACAGCATGGGAGGCACAGCAGCTGATTGTTCTCCGGATTTGAGCCCTGGCGAGTAGCCTGTTCCAGGCGTTCGGTTAGTGGGGAGCAGCGCAAAATTCAGGATTATGTGAGGCGGAAAAATGGCAAGGAGACACACCCCTACCCTCATTTTTCGCTCGCTGCTTTTGGTGCTGCTCACCACTAACCGGATGCCTGGAACAGGCTGCCTGGCAAGGGACAATGTATCGTGTTCCTGGAAAAGACACTTTAATTTACTCTAATTACTAACTCTCTGTGGGCTCCTTTATGGATTAACATGTACTTTAACTTCATATCAGCTAAATTAAACTTACCAGCTACCTTGGTATTGCACTTGCTGAACTCAGTTACATGTACTTGTCATATACATGTATATACATGTACATGTACTCCAGACAGTTCCATCCAAAAAAATGCCAGCTATCAGTGAAATCTGATGGTAAAAAGGGAAATACATGAAATCGATTAAGGAAAGCACACAAACCTATATGTATTTTAAGGGCGCGTTCGTTTGGGAATATTCTGGAATAAGAATATATTCTGGAATATATTCCGGCTATTCTGCTCCTGGGAGCAGAATGGAAATCCAAGTATTCCAGAATAGGAAGAGCAGCCTACTAACAATGGATTTAAGTGACTAATAAAAAAAATCAAAAACGAGCTTCGTGTACATGTTGTGGTTTACTGCAATGTAAACACTGAGTTTGCAGGTTAACTCTTGTTGGATTTGTCCTTGTTAACTCAGAGCTCTAAACTAAATTCTAACATGTTATTGATTGGGCTGGTAACTTTTTAACTTGCTGTACATGTAGGTACATGTAGAACAGAACTTTTGTAAACATTTATATTGTTCTTTAAAGTGCCCCTGTGATCAAATTTTTGAGTTTCATTTGTTTACATTTTCGTGTCCTATTAGACTTTCTTACTCACCTTGCCAAATTTCAATCCATTATGAACATCAGAAGTCATTTTGTTTTAACATTTAATTCAGAGAATTTACGGCCGCCATTAATCAACCTTGTTCCAAGCCTTGGTTGCAAATGAGAGAAAGTGACGTCAAAGGCTCAAAAATACCTCACGGGTTGAAATGAGAATAACAATAAGTGTTCAAAATCACGCGAAAAGGAACAAAAACTTTGGACGTGTTCTTCGTGCAATTTTCTATTCTGATTGTTATTAAAATTTCAACCCGTCAGGTATGTTTGAGCCTTTGACGTCACTTTCTCTCATTTGCAACCAAACCTTGGAACAGGGTTTTGTAATGGCGGCCGTAAATTTTCGGAATTAAATGTTAAAATAAAATGACTTCTGATGTTCGTAATGGATTGAAATTTGGCAAGATGAATAAGGACGTCTAGTTGTACACGAACATGTAAAAAAATACAAATCGAAAATTTGATCACAGGGGCACTTTAAAAGCTATACAGTATAAATCAATTTGCCAGTACATGATTGTACATGTTAATAAAGATAGTAAAATCCCAATCCAAGCAGTTTACAAGTTTATCAATGTGTGATTATTATTTCACATACAGTTTGACTGTAATTGATAAGCAAAACCTGAATTAATTTTCATTCTTAGTCAAATACAAATTATTTGTTTACAAAAATTATAGTAAATTAGGGCTGGTCAACATAAAAATGTTTAAGTATTAAAGTAACAGGAACTTGACAATGTTAACTTACCAACCATTTGTTTGTCAATACGCAGACTTTTTCCTTTGGATCGAAGCCAAAGTAAGTGCCTATCAAAAGCAAAATCTCTGGTTTCTTAACGGTTTTTTTCAATAACCTTATTACTAAACAAAACCTAAAACTGTTTCACTCACAAGGGATTAAAAAGTAATATAACTGGAGTCCAGTATGGTACAGAGTACTGTACTCAACCAGAATTTAACTAATGCTTACTGATGATTATCATAAAGCTGTACTTTGAGCGGTACTGTATGGGCTCAAGAAGTGGTACATGCTCTACATTACTAATCAGTGGGTTAAATTTAACAAACGACTGGAGGAAGATTAACTCCATAACTGGCCGGGTTCAAGCCCTGGCCGGGACACTGTGTTATGTTCTTGGGCAAGACAATTTACTCTCATAGTGCCTCTGTTCACCCAGGTGTTTAAATGGGTACCGGCAAATTTAATGCTGGCGGCCCCATGCCCCACTGGGGCTATACATGTAAGGACTAATTATGGTGATGAAATTTACCGCTGGGGGTAACCTTGTGATGGACAACTGTAGCATCCCATCCAGGGCGAGATACTCCTAGTCACTTCATGCTACATGTACATGTACATAAACCAGGACAAGCCCCAGCCTGATGGGCCACTTGGCTCGTATGCAGGCATAACCTTTTACCTGCTAACCATTAATCGACAATTAACTAATCGCGCCCCTAACTGGGCTTTTAACAACGTTCTCAAATCCATCAATTAGCTAACCTGGCATCAGAGATTTTAATTGATGATTAGGCTTAAAGGAGAAGTTCGCTCCAGAATGGCCATTTATTTTCTTTACGCCAATAAAAAGTTTATACAAAAATATGTTATTCACCAAAATTTCAGCTTCCAACGAGCGCTAAATCCCTACGAAATCTTTCTCTAAAGGAGCCCAAAATTCGACAACTGAACGCCGCCATCTTGGAGCTAGTAATGTATGTGTGACGTCAAAGAGTTCAGCCTGAAGTTTAGCGGGAAAATTTAAATACTCGAAACTCCTTGTTTCTTTGAAGTGGCTTTTGTTTGTCAAAATGCCTGTTTGTGGAGCTCCATGTTTCTCAAACAGAGCTCCAAGAGATACAAAAAAACCTTTCACCTTTTCTTTCCTGTCAGACAGGCATTTTGACAAACAAAAGCCACTTCAAATAAACAAGGAGTTTGAAGTATTTAAATTTTCCCGCTAAACTCCAGGCTGAGCTCTTTGACGTCACGCATACATTACTAGCTCCAAGATGGCGGCGTTCAGTTGTCGAATTTTGGGCTACTTTAGAGAAAGATTTCGTAGGGATTTAGCGCTCGTTGGAAGCTGAAATTTTGGTGAATAACATATTTTTGTATAAACTTTTTATTGGCGTAAAGAAAATAAATGGCCATTCTGGAGTGAACTTCTCCTTTAATCGTGGGTTAGTTAAATCTTGCTTCTCTTTCTGATCTAATTCAAGCTGTTCCACAGTTTTATCTTCATTCTCATTTCTTGATAGTTTTGAAACGCTTGAGAAAAAGTCAGATAACCGCTTCTGTGTCATAATTTTTGAAGCACAACAAAACAAAATGGCGACAGCCGTAGTCAGATCATGTTAAAAAAGTTTATTTCATCTGTCCAAGAAGGACTGAGCACAACTAGAACCAGTTCCAGTTGTGCTCAGTCCTTCTTGGACAGATGAAACAAACTATTTTAAGTGTAAGCTTACATGTAAATTTGTAATTAAGGCACCCTTAAAGAATACATGTAGCATTTTTGGGGATTGTAATGCACTAGTCATTAATTTTGTTTCCTCCGCCCCCCCACCCCCGCGACATGCGGGGACTTTGTCGGGCAATAGCGGGGGAATTACTGCAGCTTTGCGATGATTTTATGCCCAGACCCCCAGGGACTTTACCTCAAATTTGCCTGACCTAAAATACCCCTGGGAAACCCCGGGGAAATTTTCAAAAACAAGTTTCTACATAATGACATAAGCAGTTTCATGGGACTAGTCCCAAGAACGTGGCCCCAAGTGTATTAAAATACTCTGAATTTC